>RWGZ01001605.1:6014-61522 GCA_009725065.1 Utricularia reniformis
AACCAGCTGTGGCTTCATCGTTATTTTGGAAAAGACTCATTTACCCTTACTTTAATTAATTATAATATAATTATATTTATTATTATTATTATTATATATATAAGGGTATATTAGTATTTTTATATAAATCACGATCATAATACCGCAATTCTATCAAACATAATTAAAAACTCACGATCATCATATCTCACCACACCTCACCACACCTCACAATACCTCACCACACATCACCACAACGCAATTTTAAAAAGCTAAACGAAACAAACTCATTAAAAGCTTCAAACACAAAAAATGAAATTTATAAGGTGGGACTGGAGATGAAGAAACCACGCGGTCCGCAAAGATTTAAAAAGAAAAAGTCACGTGAAGAAGTCGGAACCATTTTCATTACAAATAACATCGCACGTGATGATGATAAGAAATCATTGTGCCGCAGCCGTGAGGAGTGGAATTGAACAACACGTTATGGATAAAAGAAAGAGAAATGCTCAACGCTGACAATTGACATTGCCGAAGCCGCAGTCAGATTCAGAGTCATATAAATACCAGACGCCATGGCACAAAAGCTTCATTCCACTTCAACTTCACCTTCACCTTCACCTTCACCTTCAAATCACATCATCAACATAATGGGTTTCGGTTCCTTGTCTTTGTTCTTTGCTTTGATTGCTTGCACTTGTGTTGTTTCTTCCCAATCCCACAATCAGAATCAGAATCTCGTCTGCCCATTTCCATATCTTTACCATTTCGGAGATGGAGCTACCGATGTCGGAAACTCCGTCCTTATTCAACCTTGGGGGCCAACGCTTCCGGCGGCGCGTCCTCCATTCGGCCGGACATATCCCGGAACACCCAATGGAAGATGGTCTGACGGCCTTTGTGATTTTGACTTCGCAGCTTTCGATTTTGGGTTCCCTGAAATCGTACCTTATCTATCACAAAATTCAAACACCAGCAACGGCGTAATCTTCTCAGTTGCAAGAAGCCCAGTTATGGATCATGGATTCTTCTCAAGAAGAGGAATAAGAATTCCACCATACGCAGTTTCTCTAGACACCCAACTCAATTGGTTCAAAACTCATCTTCAATCAGTCTGCGGATCTGAATGCTCCAACAGAATGGCTAATTCTCTGTTATTATTAGGAGACATTGAAGCGAACGATATTGGGTATGCATTAACACAAGGAAAGACTATACAAGAAGTGCAATCATATGTTGTTCCAATCACAAGAACCCAAATCAAAACAACAAAGGTATTAAATCAATCATACAAATCTGATGCCTCATTTTTGCTCATACTCATCAACATCATTTGTTTCTTCTTAGGAACTGATAAAAATGGGAGCAAAGATAATTGTGATTCCAGCAAGTGCTCCACTTGGTTGCTTCCCATATATTCTAACTGCTCTTCATTCTGATGATCCCAACGATTACGATCATTTAGGATGCCTCAACAGCGTCAACAGACTAATCACTTTAAAGAACAATTATCTACAACAAGCCATTAGAAATCTCAATAGGGAATTCCCAAATGTTACAATTATGTACGGGGCTTTTGATGAGGGAGTGTTGGAGATTCTTGCACAAACAATGAAACACGGCAAGTCATCACATATTTCTTAAAGCATGCTGTGGAATTGGTGGAAAATACAATTACAGTAGCAATAGATTCTGTGGAAGTCCAGGAGTACCCGTATGCAAACATCCTGAACATCATATATTTTGGGACGGGATACATTTCACACAAGAAGCTTCAGCTCGTATAGAACAAAACCTCATTCAACCAGCTCTTGTAGCTCTCAATTGTACAATTCTTCCAACTGCCTTTTCCTGAAGGAGTTGAAACATTTTTTATTCTTTTGATTCTTCAAATGTAACAAACAATTTGGACATATTAAGTTAAAGCAACGCTTATTATTTGTATACACCTACCTTATTATACTCGACTATGTTTATTAATTTGACAAATTGGTGTTTAAGATGTTATTAATCTGACAAATTTAATCAAGTAGATGGGTGGAACCGAGTTAAAAAAATTATATATTTTCTGTAGATTAATAATATAATTTATTTTGTTATTTCGGTATACATATATGATATATGGTGTAGAGTACTCATATTATATACCTGTAAGTATCAAACTTTAAAACATTTATGTCTTTATTATCTTATTTTTTGAAAAAACATTTATTAACCAAAATCGATATAAATTGACTTCTAATGATCCAGGGTTTGTCAAGGAAAATTATAAACGAAAATCGATTAAGCGAACTAGTTAGGACACGAAAACCGACCATTTTGACATCTACACATATTTAAAAAATTGGTGAAATAGCCTGATGGGTCCCCAATGTTTTAAAATTTTGGCAAATTTGGTCCCCAATCTTTCCCATGGCAAATTTAGTCCCCAAAGTTTAATAAATCGGCAAATTTGGTCCCCAAAGTTTAATAAATCGGCAAATTTAGTCCCCAAAGTTTAAAATTGGCAATACCGGTCCCCAAAGTTTACACATACTAACAAATTTGGTCCCCAAAGTTTGTTAATTTGGGCAAAATCAGTCCCCAAATAACCCTAACTCCGTTAACTTTTTGTTAACTTTTCGCGACTTCGTTCCCAGCGGTATTGTCAATTGGCCGATGTCTGGGTTTCGTTCTTAACCCCTCAAAGTTGGGGTTTTTAGCATTGTATCCATTTGTGGAAGGAAGCTTTGACGGAAAGAGAAAGAAAGGATACGGGTGTACCAATTTCCGGCCAAGTCAAACCCTCTCCCTGCTTCTTTCTTCTTTTCCGGCTTTTTTCCGGCGACCCATGTGGTGAACGGTAAATAGAAGGATTGTAGTGTAATCCAAACGGGGAATCTGTGTTATAAATGGATGGATTTTGCGTTAAATCTGTCGTTTTTAAGACATTTAAACTTGAAAATGTAAACTTCAAGAAGATCAGTAGCTTGTTTGCATTTGGAAAATGATGAATTTTTTATATGTTGCTTAAAAACCGCAGATTGGAAGACCATTGCAGAGGCATGGAGGGAGGCTTCAGCACAATGAGAAGTACTGCGGTTCGTGTTTCGGTGCAGAGACGGTATTTTTTCCTTTTTATATATTGTAGTTTCTGAAGTTGAATCGGTTAACACGGAGAGTGTTCGTTTTACCTAACTTCCCGGCTCATATTGTTGTGACATTTTGTTAGTATTATTTCAGAGTGATGATCAATGCTGTAATTCATGTGAAGAAGTTCGTGAAGCATATCGAAACAAGGGTTGGGGTTTGTCAGATGATTCAATTGATCAGGTTCATTTTACATTATTTTTTTTTGTCAAACTCTTCTCTTTTTTATGGAGAAAATGGCGCCTTCGGTCCCCAAACTTTAAGGTTTTCACAAATTTGGTCCTCCGAGTTTGCAATATTTGATAAATCATATTTCCAAAGTGGTAAAATCGATCCCTAAAATTTGATTTTGACCAAAGATTACAATTTCCAAAATTTAGAACTTTGGGACCAATTATATCATACAGATTTAACTTTGGGGACTGATTTTACCAAAACTTACAAAGTATGAGGATCGGTTTTGGAATCTTGATACTTTGAGAATCACAATTGCCACAATCATACAACTTTGAGGACCAAAATTATCAAGACCATGAAACTATTGAGACCAAATTTGCCTGTCACCCATTTTTTATGCAACGAACCTAATACTAGAACCTGTGAAGTTTTTTCATTAAGATGATAAAATTGACGTGGTTCGGATAACTGTTGTTTTTAGTGCAAAAGAGAAGGTTTTGTTGAAAAAGTGAAAGAAGAAAAAGGTGAAGGATGTAATATTCATGGATCTTTAGAGGTCAACAAAGTTGCTGGTAATTTTCATTTAGCAACTGGTCAAAGCTTGCAGAATCCAGGCGCATTTCTTCTCGAGTTATTGAATCACGTTCAAAGTTACAATGTAAATCTGATGCTATTTCGAAGTTTCGTTATTCATTTAAACTTGTTTTGAATATTTGTGATGCATTTTCAGCTTTGCATTGAGCTTTTTATGATTCCCATTTCAGATTAGCCACAAGATTCACAAGTTGTCGTTCGGAGATTCTATTNGTCATAGATCTGAATTATCCGAAATATGTTTTTGATTTGTATTGCTTTTGAGACAATTTAATAGATCAAAACAAGGCGTGAATAAAACGATTTAACTTGAAAAATCCTCAAAAAATATGGAGAAAATCAAAGGACTAAAAGTAAGAATACTTTTAGTCAATTTATTCTAAAAAAGAATACAATATGAGCTTATAAGAAAATAACAAGGGAAATAGATCAAAATAGAGCGAGAATAAAATGATTTAACGATTGTTGCACCTAACAAGGTGCTTGCATGCTCGCAAAATGTTCTCATAAGCTTGTGAATTTACCTCCATTATATAGATGGAGAGAAGAAATTGTCACAAAAATGTTCTAACAGAATAACTGATGCTCACCTTGTCAGTTTCCGCCCGATCGTAAGTTCGTAACCACTAACTTGACTGAATTAGTCTGATGATTGATCCTTCCCCCGATCACACTCAGAGGACTGATACAAGCGGTCCTCCTTTGACTTCGTGAGCCCATGCGACCAATCGTGCCTCGCCAGCACTTCCGGAAATAGATCACTGTCAAGTTAAGGACCTGATATGTGTATGTTCGTTTTCTGTCAAGTTATGGACCTGACAAGTTATGGGTCCTCGTTCAGGATAACGGGTCCCGATGTTCTCATCAACATGGTATTAATCTATTTATCTGTTTTATCAAATATTATTACTAATCATCAACTTGTACAAGTATTTCATCATTTTATAACTTCTAGGAATATCATCGATACTCTTTATTCAGTCAAAACTCTATTTGCTACTTATTCTTATAATTGTCACCATTTTCGAAATTAGAGTGAGTGGAATGATACATCTTTCTTATTAGAACCATACCCTAGTAGACAATGTGAACACATTCATGCTAGTTGGGATAGGACAACTCGAATGACCGGAAAAATGAACTATAGTTTGAGATCATCAAGACGTAAATTTTGACATTCAAATTACCTCGGTATTGCATGATTTACAAGAATAGATTATGAGATTATGTCTAATCTAAGACCACATCATTCATGTTATAATTCAATATATCATTCAATACAAGCAACAATGAGCACATATAGTAAAAAAGAACGTCAATCATTACATTGTATAATGCATATGCCGGAGTATATTAAATTCCACAAAATCTCAAGTCTCGTTCTCATACTAAATTAACTATATTGAGTATACTAAATCTTGTTTCGCAATGTAACATTTAAATGACACCAATTTTGTTGTGTTTAACTTTCATCTCATTGAATGTATGCAAAATTCTTTTCCAATAATTTAAGGAAAAATAAATTCTCTTTTACTAATTCAATGTATTATTTTTAATTATCATATTGAATATATTTTATTTTATTTGTTTAATGCATATAATCATGTGTGTGTATTTCACTTAATATTATGTATTTAATTAGTTGGTTCAAATATAATTAAGTTAAATGACTTATAAATTGTTTTACAGTAATTTATGATATTTAACTTATATTCACTTATTTCATAAAATTTTAAATATATAATTATCATGTCGATTTATTTTAGTTTATATTGTTTCTTTTGTACAATTCATTGCTTCTATTCTATATTATTATATATAATTCGATTTTTTGAAATACTATTTTAGTAATCGAATTTCATTTGTTTTACATCGAAACTTATTAGTTTATTAAACACTTAAACCTATAAAATTAGATGTTAATAATAATATATTATATTTTATGTATTTAAATTTATTTAATCTATTTTAAATTATAATTAATAAAAAATATTTTGATAATTGGATTTATATATTTATTTTTAATCAAAAAATGATAAATAATAATTTTTTTATCCAAATGTATAATATAATGTTTTTAACTTTAAAATATTATTTTTATACATGTTTTATTATTTTTGTACTATTAATTTATTGTTCGTTGTTTATACATATTTGATTTTTTGACAATAAATAAAATTATCACATCGATATATTTAGTTTATATTATTCCATTTGTTCAATTAATCACATGTACTCGATATTATTATATCTTATTCGTTTTTTTTAAATAATATTTTTTTAAATCGAATTTAATTTGTGTTACATCGAATTTTATTAGTATTGGAAGATTAGATCTTAATAAATTAGATATGAATGTTTTAATTTATTTTTGATTAAAATATATAAAAATATTTTGATAATTTGAATTATATATTTATTTTTAATCAAATTTTAAAATTATATTTTTTAAGTAACTTATAGAAAATTGTTTTTAATACATTTATTTTTAATAAAAAGTCATAAATAATATATTTCTTTAATTAATTTAATTTATTTACGAAAAATATAAATATATAAAATTTTCTGGAGGTTATTTAACAAAAAATACAAAAATATAGACTATTTTACTAATAATTTATTAACAAATGTCATTTTGCAAATAGAAAATTGTCAAATTAATTCTCCCGTGGAGGGGATGAAGCCACGCGGTCCGAGAGGATTTAAAAAGAAAAAGTCGGGTCAGGAACTCATTAAAAAATAACATCGCTCGTGATGATGATAAGAAATCATTGCGCCGCAGGCGTGAGAAGTGGAATTGAACAACACGTTCTGGACAAAAGAAAGAGAAATGGTAAACGCTGACAATTGACATTGTCCGAAGCCGCAGTCGGATTCAGAGTCTTATAAATACCAGACGCCATGGCACCAAAGCTTCATTCCACTTCAACTTCAACAATAACAAAGAGCAAATCATCAACATAATGGGTTTCTGTTTCTGTTCATCGACTCTCTTCTTGCTATTTGCTTTGATTTCTTGCACTTGTGTTGTTTCTTCCCAATCCCACAATCAGAATCAGAATCAGAAACAGAATCTCGTCTGCCCATTTCCATATCTTTACCATTTCGGAGATGGAGCTACCGATGTCGGAAACTCCGTACTTATTCAACCTTGGGGGCCAACGCTTCCGGCGGCGCGTCCTCCATTCGGCCGGACATATCCCGGAACACCCAATGGAAGATGGTCTGACGGCCTTTGTGATTTTGACTTCGCAGCTTTCGATTTTGGGTTCCCTGAAATCGTACCTTATCTATCACAAAATTCAAACACCAGCANTTGGTTTAAAACTCATCTTCAATCAGTCTGTGGATCTGAATGCACCAACAGAATGGCTGATTCTTTGTTATTATTAGGAGACATTGAAGCAAACGATATTGGGTATGCATTAACACAAGGAAAGACTATTCAAGAAGTACAATCATATGTAGTTCCAATCACAAGAACCCAAATCAAAACCACAAAGGTACTAAATCAATCATACAAATCTATTGCTTCTTCTTCGTTTTTTCTCAAACTGATCATCATTTTCTGTGCAGGAACTGATAAAAATGGGAGCAAAGATAATTGTGATTCCAGCAAGTGCTCCACTTGGTTGCTTCCCATATATTCTAACTGCTCTTCATTCTGATGATCCCAACGATTACGATCATTTAGGATGCCTCAACAGCGTCAACAGACTAATCACTTTNTTTATTTTTTTAAAAATAATTTTATTATTATATTATTTAATATATATATCAAATTTAAATATTATTTTTATAGATTATTATTTTATTTGATAATTAAAATATATGATTTGATTTAAAATTCAAAAATTTTGAAATATCGATAATAAAAACATAATACGAATCAAAAAAAGAAATGCAATCCAAAGAATAATTCGATAAATTTGCAATGTTTTCATATCTTTCGATATATTGATTGTACGATAAAAACCGGGTTATATCGGTATTTCGACCGGAACCCAACCCGGAAAAAAAATAAATATTCGTATAAGTTCGGACAGAAACAATGAAACATAATACATACAATGATGCAAATTAATAAATAATGTTTAAACGTCGAGATTATTGAAATTAAAACTATTATAATTAAAATATAATATTTATTGATAAATTGAATAGTAAATAGATAAAATTGATGAGATAGAAAGATAAAATTAAATTTGAAGAGATAAGATGATTTGGATGAAAGAGAAATAAAAAATGATGTGAATGAGTGAGAATTTTTAGAAATAGAAAGAGAATATGATGTGGATGTGAGAGAATGATGATGTGTAGATAGATTTATACGACGAAAATGGTTTTGGGCGCGAACAAAATTAAATGTAGCCTAATAGTGTAATACATATATTAAATAAGAGGTATTTCTTTTTACAAAAAATATTTTTTGTTTTTTTATAAGGAAATTAATAAAAAAATGACGTTCTGCATGCGCTCTTCCTCTTCCTTTCTTTCTATCCATTTTCTCGCGCGAATGGGAGAAAGCATCGACTTTCTAACGCCCGTTTATTTCACATATCAAACCCGTTTACTGGATTTTATGCGTATTTTTACGAAGCCAGAAACCCATTTATGGTTGATTTGCAGTTCTTGCTTTTTTTATTTAGAAATGAAACTTCTTGACGAGTTCTTTTTAATTGCTTTTTGGGTTTCTTCAATTGATTGATTTCTCTCTTGGTTTTCTTTATGGGTCTGATTTTGTTCAATGAATGTTGTTTTCCGTGTTTATTTGTGCTTTTCTATACCTATTATTGGGTAAAATCAATATATCTTCAGCAAGGAATGCTTTATATCGGCTGAGAATCAACTTTATGCGTTTGTTATGTTGTAATTTTGGGTACCCTTAGATGCGTTGATTAGAATTTTTTAAGGTAAATCTAGTGAATATTTATTTAGCTATTGATTCTTCAAAGATGAAGCTTTTGGTTCGTGTAATTGAGGCTAAAAACATACCATCATTGGACGGTAGTGGATTTAGTGATCCATATGTGAAATTAAAGTTAGGCAGGAAAAAGTTCAAGAGCAAAGTTGTGAAGAAATGTTTGAATCCCTCTTGGTGTGAAGATTTCATTTTCAAGGTTGATGACTTGAAGAAAAAGCTTAAAATATCTGTTTTAGATGAAAAGTATTTCAATGATGATTGCATTGGGCGTGTAAAAGTGCCAATTAGTCATGTTTTTGAGGCTAATGATCAGTCCCTTGGCACAGTTTGGTATCAGTTGCATCCCAGGAACAAAAAGGCCAAGATGAAAGATTGTGGTATGGTTTATTTGTTCTCTCATTTGAAAGTTGAAATATAATACTAATGAATACGAATGGAGAATGAGTACTATAGTAAATGACTTGTTCAAGTCTTTTACGATGTGGTCTTCTCCCTTTATACGTCATATCTGTGTACATTCCCATCATAATTTCAATCAGATTGTATAATTTCAACATAGTATCGTAGTTGGTTTGGTCAAAATCCTAATTATCAATACTTGGAAAATCTGATTCATTTTAATTTGCAAATCCAAATTTGTCAGGTATTTGAACTTAGAGTGTGTGTTGAAATATGACATTGTCTCACATTGGAAAATAAATGTGATTTGGATTGGTTTATAAGAGTGAAGGGGTATTATGGTAAATGATTTGTTCAAGTCTTTTACGGTGTGATTTCCTCTCCTTATACATCATATTCGTGCACACTCCCATCATAATTTCGGTCAGATTCTATAATTCCAACAAAAAATTTCTCTTTGAAGTTGAAAGTTTGTGGTTTTTCATATTGTTTTCGGGTTACATTTTTAGCTTGTTTAAAACACTAACTTATTCTATCATGGTGATATAGGTGAAATTCTTGTGACAATTAGTTTCTTGCAAAATAATATGGTATTGGAGTCTGAGATACCAAAGCAACATTCAGATAATTTGCAAGACTCAATTGGAAGATCAGAAGAAGCATCTTCTTCCAAGGAGGAAAAGCTTCCTCAACTAACATTTGCTAGTCGAATCGCAAATATTTTCAATAAGAATGTCGAAACAACTTCGATGAGCTCCGGTGAAGGATCCGATGCTTCGGAGGGTGGAAGTGAAACTTCATGTGATCAAGATCAACAATCTAATGAACATCTTTTAGTTGATTTCGAAGCGATGATCGAGTCTTTAGAGACAAGAGAGCAAGTTGTTGAAGTTCTTGCTCCTTTGTCGGGAGGAGTAGTTCTCGATCACATATATGGAATATCACCAAGAGAATTCAACTCATTACTTTTTTCTTCGACCTCCGATCACTTCAAATCTTATTTAGATAAGTTGGGATCAAGTGACTTGCAAATAGGACCTTGGAAGCTTGAAAATGGTAGCAATTCACTTAAAAGAGTGATATCTTACACAAAACCTCCTTCCAAATTCATTAAATCTTTGAAAGCAATAGAAGAGCAAACTTATTTGAAAGCAAATCGCAACACTTACGCAGTTCTATCGAGTGTAAGTACACCCGATGCCCCTTGTGGAAAATCATTCAAAGCTGAAGTTCTTTACATTATAACTCCTGGTCCAGAACAGCAATCTGGTGAAGTGTGTTCCAAACTTGTAGTTTCATGGAGAATGAACTTTTTGCAGAGCACAATGATGAGAAGCATCATAGAAAATGGTGCTAAACAAGGTATAAAAGAAAGCTTTGAGCAATATGAAATGATATTATCTCAGTCAGTTAAGCCTCTTGATCTTAAAGATTCTCTATCGGATCAAAATCTTCTTACCGCAGTTGTTGAAGCTGAGAATCAATCTATATGGGATTTGGCTGTTAAATATTTTGCAAATATTGGTGTTGTTTCTGCTCTTGTGATATTGCTTTATGTGCTCACACATATATGCCTCTCTGCTCCAACCACAAATCACGGTCTCGAGTTTATTGGTCTTGATTTGCCTGATTCATTCAGTGAACTAGTAGTGTGTTTAGTATTATTACAACAAGGAAAACGAATACTCGAGCTCATATCCGGATTTATTCGTGCTAGAATGCAAAAAGGTATGAAGTGCAGTAATACATATTGATATAAATTTGTCTTGTTCTTCTTAGTTCATTATCTAAATTAACTATTTTTGTTCTCGGGTGCTCGGGATTGCCCGATATGTATTTTTTTTAACATGAGAGCTTGAATAATCCAGGTTGTGATCATGGAATTAAAGCACAAGTAGCAGGTTGGCTTCTTACTGTTGCATTAATCAAAGGAACTAATTTAGTAGCTGTTGATTCAAATGGTCCTTCGAATCATTACGTTGTATTTACATGCACCGGGAAATCAAGAACGAGTTCTGTAAAGTTTCAGAAATCGGAGCCTTGTTGGAATGGTATTCGTAAAACTTTATGACTATATTTTTTCATCATGAGTATGAATATGAATATGAATAACTCTTCATGACAGAGATTTTCGAGTTCGATGCGGAAAATGAGCCTCCATCTACATTGGATATTGAAGTTCTTAGTTTCGATGGACAATTTAACGAAGCTTCGTCTTTTGGCCGTGCTGAAATAAATTTCGTAAGATCGAACATTTCTGATTTGTCTGATATTTGGATTCCTTTACAAGGGAAGTTGGCTCAAGCTTCTCAGTCAAAGCTTCATTTAAGAGTTTTTTTGAACAATACAAGAGGGAATAGTGTTGTTAAAGATTATTTGGCTAAGATGGAAAAGGAAGTAGGCAAGAAGGTAACGTTTTGATATCGTAAATTTTCATCGTTTTTTTTCGATTAATCGAATCGTTTCTCGTAGATAAAATTGTGCTCCCCTCAAAAGAACTCAGCTTTTCAGAAGCTCTTTTGTTTGCCTCTAGAGGAGTTTCTTATCAATGACTTCACTTGTCACTTGAAAAGAAAAATGCCTCTTCAGGTAATGTGATCTCGAAGTGTTTCATTACGTTATAAGTTTCGATGATATTTTGTTTTAACAGGGCCGGCTATTTCTTTCGACTCGGGTAGTCGGTTTCCATGCAGATCTTTTTGGTCACAAGACAAAGTTTTTCTTTTTATGGGAAGATATTGAAGGGATTCAAGTTACACCTCCGACTTTATCATCGATGGGAAGTCCGATAATCGTCATGAGTCTTCGGCCCGGTAGAGGATTCGATGCACGTCATGGAGCACGAAAACTTGACCCCGAAGGACGACTTAACTTCCTCTTCCATAGCTTTGTGTCATTCGGTGTAGCACAAAGGTGTGTACTCGACTACTCGTTCGATCACCGTTGTTTTTCGTATAGCTCATCACTCTTTAACTTGTTATCTTGAAGAACAATTATGGCACTTTGGAAAGCAAGATCTTCGATACTAGAACAACCGAAGAATCGAATCATCGAGGATGAATCCGATGCTATTGAAGAGGAGTCCGGTGAAGAACTTGATTCCAAGAGCGAGACTCGGGACAAAGAAATTGAAACTAAAAGCATCCAAACTGATGAAACTACGAGTTTTCTAGGATCCGAGGATATTTCGATGTCTATTCTTTATTCCTCCGGTTTATCTCTTCCTGTAAGTATCTCTTCTTTAAGTTGTGTTGAAATATATCTCACATCGGCGGTGAAAATACAAATATTGTAGTTCATAATGGAAGTGTATCATAAGTAATTGGTTTGGTCTAACATTTTCAATATGATTCATTTCTTTTATAGATTGAACAGACACTCTTCTAGTCCATTGAATCTTGAATTTCTATAAATAGACAAAATTTGGCTGTAATAAATTCGTTTGTCACTTCAGACAACATTTTTCATGGAGTTATTCAAAGGAAGAGAACTAGAGCAAAGAGTAATGGAGAGAACAGGATGCCTCAACTACACACAAACCCGATGGCAACTCGAAAAACAAGATGTTCATCAAAGGCAAGTCGATTACATGTTCGATAAACTCATGTACAACTACAAAGAAAAAGTTACGAGTATCCAAAAAAAGTCGATCCTCCCTGGTACAAACGGTTGGATAGTGGAAGAAGCAATGTCTCTTCATCGCATTCCGCTTTCGGAGTATTTCACGGTATTTTTCAATCCCATCTTCTTGATATATATATTGATTCCATTTTTATGGTGTCGTTTTTTGTAGGTTCATTTACAGTATCATGTTGAAGAAACACTTACAAATCCGACTAGTTGCAACGTTCGAATATACATGGGAATTGCATGGTTGAAGCAACATAGACACCAAAAGAAAATAAGAAGGAGCATTAAAGCTAGTCTTAAGAAGCGTATTAAGGTAATGCTGGATCTTTTGGAGAAAGAATATGTTTTAACAGTATAGATTCGTCTTATTTCATCGTAGATATTGTAAGTAGAACTTGTATACTTAATTAAAGGTAGTCCTAAGAAGATGTTGTCGTTTTTAGGGTAAGTACAGTCACTAGGTGTTAATCTCAATTTGTTGTTTGTTGAAATAATTTAGGGTTTAAGGTTTAGGGTTTAATTGAAAAAACAAAGAATACAACAATTTTAACGTGAAAAATCCATAAAGATAAGAGAAAAATAACAGTTACCAAGAGGGAATGCTCTTGACGAATTCATTAAACAAATAATGCGTTATACAACAGTGATCGGATTTGATGGAAGAACAATAACGGAATTAACAAAAAAAAGCAAGTGATAACCATAGGAAAAACCCAGAGTTTTCCTCATCTAAAAGAGTGTTCTCAAACCTTCAGTTTCTCCTCCTTAAATAGAAGAGAAACATTATTTATCCTCATATCCTCTAGTAGTTTATTATCGTAATCTTTAGCTGTAATTTCCCTCCATTTTCAAGTGACTTTCACATGACGGGACCGATCTAAAGTGAAATGATAGATTGGTCACGAGGACCGATGCAATACTTAGTAAATTCATCAACTTGATTTTCATATGGACCTGATTTGATTGGACTTCGGTCTTTAAATCATTCTTTAGAGCTTGCTCTTTGTGTTTGGATCGACCTATTTGCATGGACTACGATCTTTATGTGATACTCGATCATCAAAAGTAATACTTGAACTTTTCGAGAAAGAATATGTTTTAATATTATAGATTCGTCTTATTTCGTGGATCCTGGTAGATATTGTAAGTAGAACCATTTACAAGTAGTGAATTCCTTTGTTCTTCTTAGATTGCACCACTAATACAGAAGAAGCAATTCCCTGTCCTGATGATGCTAACAAATCTCCCGCAACCCCGAGCTCCGATTCCTCATTCGTCATCCCTATACCTACGACAATCTGGTCGTATGCCCTGCTTTTCCCGATCGTCAAGAGCTCGACTTCGATATCAAATGCTGTGTTGTCTTGTATTTCTACCCTGTTTTCCCATCTCATTTTGAACTCATTTATAGCTTTCTCATCTTGTTCCTGTTAAAGAAGACGCCATTGATGAATATGTTTAAGAAGCATATGTATTTGCTTTGATTTACCATGTCTATGGGAGTTATTTGATTGGTTGATCCATTTCTGAACCTTATAAGCTTCAACTTTAATTCTGGCTTCTCCGCCATTCTGCTTCCTAGCTCCAAAACTTTCCGATCATCTGAGCCGCCGAAGAAGATCAAGCAGATATTTTCCGGGTCAGATTCACGGCTGCGACGGCGGTCCACCAGTACAGCCACCGTGCACGGTGCTTCTTTCAAAACCATATGATTCACTAATCTCCAGCCTGAAGGATTTTAAAGGTTTAAGAAGTTTGAGGCTTAGGAAAGAGTCTTTATTAGCAAAAGATCTTCAGTTTTTCATTACAACACAGAAATAGCTAGAGCTTAATATATACAGGGCAAAAGATGATTCTAGAATCTACTCGTTCCTTCATTGCTTTTCAGAATATGTTATATCTCTAATTTCCAGATGTCAGCTTTCTTCTTCTAGTAACAATTCTTCATAATTTGCAGGTCTGATAAGGAAGACAAGTGATGCATCGGTATTTTCCAACACTCCTCCTTGCTGGTGCATTGCTTGACTTCCAAAGGCTTCGGTATCTACTACCCCGCACAAGTGCCTCAATTGCTTGAATCGCTTGGGAGGCAAGGGCTTAGTTAAAATGTCAGCAATCTGATCATTTGTAGCAACAAACTGTAATTGAATCACTTTCTCTTTGATATACTCACGTATAGCATGATATCTCACTCTAATGTGTTTTGTTCGTCCAAAACTCGTAGGATTTGTTGCTATTCCGATTGCTGCCTGATTATCAGTCCAAATAGGTATAGGATGATTTGTCCAGAAGCCTAAATCCTCAAGAACTTTGATGAGCCACATAGAGTGATTAGCAGCAGCGGTAATGGCTACATATTCTGCTTCTGCACTTGATTGAGCAACAAATTCCTGTTTTTTTGTGTTCCAGGTAAATGCTGAGGAGCCTAAGTTGAATAAGTATCCAGTTGTGCTTTTGCTATCTGAAACATCTCCAGCGTAGTCACTATCTACAAATCCTTGTAGTTTAAAATCTTTGTTCTTCTTGTATATGAGTTCAAATGATTTTATTCCATTTATATATTTGGTTACCTTTTTTGCTGCTGTTAAATGTGTATCATATGCTCTGTCATGAATCTTGAAAGGTAATTTACGGAGAACATGATGTCAATTCTTGTGGCTGCAAGATATAACAGACTCCCAATTATGCTTCTATATATCTTGATATCAGTAGGATTTGAAGCATCCTCAATCAAATTTCTTGTATCAGGCGACATAGGAACCGGACTTGGTTTACTATCGATCATATCAAACCTTTTTACTAGATCTTGAGCATATTTTTGTTGAGAAATACTGATTGAATCTGCTTCTTGCTTGATTTGCAGTCCAAGAAAATAGGACACCAGTCCCAAGTCAGACATTTCGAAATTGTTCATCAACCTTAATTTCAGATTGTTTACTTCCAGAGCATCACTTCCTGTAATAAGTAGATCATCCACGTATAGAGAAATTATCAAGACTGTTTTTCCTTCCTCTTTTTTGGTGTAAAGCGTTGGATCATTGCAGCTTCGAATAAGTCCTTCACTGATGAAGTAGGCATCGATTTTTGTATACCAAGCCCTTGGGGCTTGTTTTAGACCATAAAGTGCCTTATGAAGTAAATATACATGGTCTTCTTTTCCCTTTACCACAAATCCTGGTGGTTGTGTCACAAAAATTTCCTCTTGCAAGTCTCCATTCAAGAAAGCAGATTTTACGTCAAGATGGAATATATCCCAATTCATACTTGCGGCTATGGCAATAATCAGCTTTATTGTGTCAAGGCGTGCAACCGGTGCGAAAGTTTCCATATAATCGATGCCTTGTAGCTGGGCAAAACCTTTGACTACCAATCTAGCTTTGAGTTTATTTATGGTACCATCGGTATTCATCTTAGTACGAAATACCCATTTAACTCCTATTGGTTTCTTGTGCTTTGGTTTCGGAACGAGTGTCCAAGTTTGATTCTTTTGGATCATATGTAGCTCATTTTCCATAGCAGCCTTCCAGTTTGAGTCTTGTAATGCAATTTCTAAATTTGAAGGTTCTGTTGTGAGGTGGCATCGGCTGTAGATATCTTTAAGACTTTTTAGATTAATTGGAGAGTCATCTGCATCACTTTTCGCCTCCTCGGATATTTCATAGTTCATGAATTCTGAGTTGTTTCGGTTGTTGGTATCTTCGGATTTTCTGTCATCTTCTAAGAATTCGTTTTTGTTTGTTTCATTGTCAGATACTGGAATGAGTTTATCCCAATCCCATCTTTGCATTTCATCAATAACAACATCACGACTTAGCTGGACTTGATTTGTTGATAAATTTAAGACTCTGTATCCTTTAGTTTCAGCTCCATATCCAAGAAGAATCCCAGTGTCTGCCTTCATTTCCAGCTTCTTTCTTTTCTCATGGGGGATATGGATGAAACAAAGACTGCCGAATACTTTTAAGTGCTTCAAAGATGGCTTAGTTCCAAACCATACCTCATAAGGAGTCTTCCCAGTTAATGCCTTAGTGCTTAATCTGTTTAGTAGATATACTGCCGTGTTAGCAGCCTCTCCCCAGAAGCTTAAAGGTAATTTTTTATCTTGGAGTAGGCATCTGATCATTTCTTCAATCGTTCTGTTTTTCCGTTCGCTAACACCATTTTGTTGTGGAGTAAACGGATTGGTGAATTGTTGAAGTATGCCTTCATTTCTGCATAATTCTTTCAATTCAAGTGATTTGTACTCGCCTCCGTTATCTGATCGTATGGACTTGATCTTACAACCGGATTGATTCTCAACAAGAGCCTTAAAGTTCTTGAAATGAAATATCACTTCTCCCTTGGTTTTGAGAAAATAAATCCAAGTATACCGAGAAAAATCATCAATAAATGTCAAGAAGTATTTGTTACCGGTTTGAGTTTCTGTATCCATATACCCGCAGACGTCGGTGTGGATAAGTTCTAGTCTTTCTTGAGTTCTGCTGGTGCTTTGTCCAAATGGTTGTTTGTGCATCTTACCTATTTGACATGTCCTGCATGTGATTTCTTCCTTGTATACTTTAGGTATGTCATCAGCGAATTCATGAAGTTTGGAGAGTGAATCGTAATTATAGTGCCCTAATCTTCGATGCCACAGGGGGCTTTCATCTGTAGATTTTAAACAGACAGGAATATTTTCATGAGTGAAGTTGATTGGAAATACCTTATTTCTCATGGGTATGCAGAGTAACGGATGTCCATTTTTTGCTGTAAGAGTAACTGTCTTATTCCTTGATGATAACTCAAATCCCGCTTCCAGTAATTGACCCAAACTCAAGAGATTATAGGATGCTGTTGGAACGTAGAAAACATTTCGAATGGAAATTTTGCCGTATGCAGTGGAAAGTGTTATGTCACCAATTCCAGCTACGTCTATTTTGTTTCCATCAGCTATTTGTAATGTTCTTCCATGAATTTCTTTCAGATTTTGGAACAAACTCTTTTCCTTGGTCAAGTGATTACTGCAACCACTATCCAATAGCCATTCCTGTGATTTCCACATTTTATTGTCTGTTGTTGAGAGCATTAGATTATTTACTCCCTCTTCGGCTTCTGAGACTTGACACCCTCGATTTTTTTGAGGACATACCCGTTCTATATGCCCCTTGTTTTTACATTCTTTACATATTTGTGCCGGATTCCACCAACAATCAGCTGGCTTATGATTCTTTTGCTTACAGTATTGGCATGGCGGGTATGGCCCTGTTTTTTCTTTCTTTTCTTTTCTGTTTTTGAAGAAGGTATTATTATTGGCGTGAAATGCCGTATCCTTTTCTTCTTGTTCATATAATTCCAGACGTTTCTCAACACCTCTGAATGAGTTTAGCAGTTCATGTGAGGATATTGTATTAAGATCCCTTGAATCTTCTAGGGCACTTACTTTGGCTTCGAATTTCCTCGGAAGGCTCACGAGAATTTTGTTGACGACTCTATTGTCCTTGATTTCTTCTCCTAAAAGCCTTAGATGATTCACAATTTTGAAGAGATTTGTAGAGAACATGTCAATGCTTTCTGTTTGAGTCATTCGAAGGGTATCAAACTGTCGCCAATAACTATTTATTTCCGTCTGTTTTGAACGTTCTGTTCCTCCATATTCTAGTTTTAACAGATCCCATATCTCTTTTGCTGTTTTGCAATTTATAAGTGTCATGTAGAGATCGTCTGAGACTGCTCCGTTTAGTATGGTTTTAGCCTTGTAATGTTTCTGCATCATATCTTCATATTTCTGTTTGATGTCTGCTGTTGCATTTTTTCCTGGAGGTGAAGTTTTGATTTCTTCGTTTATGTATTCCCATAAGCCAAGTGACTTCAAGTAATCTTGTAATTTATTTGCCCAAACATGGTAGTTTGAACCTGTGAAGACCGGTGGTGGTTGCCCAAGTATGGAGGCCATGAAACAGAGATGAATGCGGAAGCTTTATGTTGTAAGGATTAAAGCTCCGATACCATGAAGGATTTTAAAGGTTTAAGAAGTTTGAGGCTTAGGAAAGAGTCTTTATTAGCAAAAGATCTTCAGTTTTTCATTACAACACAGAAATAGCTAGAGCTTAATATATACAGGGCAAAAGATGATTCTAGAATCTACTCGTTCCTTCATTGCTTTTCAGAATATGTTATATCTCTAATTTCCAGATGTCAGCTTTCTTCTTCTAGTAACAATTCTTCATAATTTGCAGGTCTGATAAGGAAGACAAGTGATGCATCGGTATTTTCCAACACAGCCATGGTCAATAGCTTCAACCTCTTCATCGGAGCCAGATCTCGAGATCCACCGCTTATGAAACGGGAGCACGATCATGCCGACGTTGTTCTCGCTCGCTACGCGGCAGATATCCTCGTGCATTGTCTCTAACGGCGATACGGCGGTCGCGATCATGATTCTCGCTCGACCCACTTCGCCGTAGGCCGCGAATGCGGAGGAGACGTGGCGGTGGATCTCATCTGCACCGCCGCTGCGGCTGAGACAGTTGACGGAGGGGGATTCGTTTCTTCTCCATCTCTGAAATTTCATTATCGAGGAAGTGCGATCTGTGAGCTGAGTGAGATGCATGATGTAGAGTTTGAGTCTGGAGGATTTGAAACTGGGGCGAGTCAACTCGATTATATTAATGAGTGAAGAAACGTCGTCACGGCCGTGAACACAAGCCAGAACGTTGAATTCGTCGGAAAATGTCGCCGGAGAAGATGACTTAATGTCGTTATCTACCTTGGAAGGCTTGTAAATGGCCATGACCATGGGGGTCGTCATGAATGTTGTGAAAATCGCCATTATCACCAGTATTGTGAATGATTTTTCACTTAAAACTTTGTCGTCTTTCCCAATATTCAGAACAATAAGCTCAACCAATCCTTTTGTATTCATCAGAATTCCAAGGGTTAAAGATTCTCTCGCCGGAATCTTGAAAAGCATCGCTGCTACAAAAGTTCCGATGATTTTTCCGGCGCAGGCGACTGAAATTGCTAACACCATAAGCTCTACATCCTTGACGTTGCTAATCTTGGTGACGTCGGTTTTAAGCCCACTAGAAGCAAAGTACAACGGCAACAACAGACTAGAAACGAAGTCTTCCATCTTCTCTGTAAGTTTTCCGGCGAACTCTCCTTCTTTTGGTATTGTTAACCCAAATACAAAAGCACCGAAAATCACGTGGATTCCGATCAAATCAGTCATAAACGCCGACGCCAGAACACCGGCGAGAGTTAAACAAATGAATGATTCTTCCACGGCGGCGTACTCTGTACACTTCCGCGCCGCCCATTTCATCGCCGGCTTCACCACCACCATTAAGAAAGTCACGAATGCAACGGAAGATAGGAGAATAAAAACAGGGGTCACCGGACTTCTCTTAGAACCCTGACCGTTCCCTACCGCAGAAAATTGAAATTCCGGTCAATTTTAATTATTATAATAAATAAAAAATTGACTTCTAGCCGGAAAATAAATGCCGAAGCAGAAAAAAATTTACCGGCGAGAGAAACGACAATAGCGAGGAAAACCCAAGCAGCGACGTCGTTCAGGGCGGCAGCCGCCATAGCGATTTCTCCTACACGGGTAGTGAGTATCTTAAGCTCAGCGAGCATACGCGCCAGCACAGGAAACGCCGTGATCGAAATCGCAACACCCATGAAAATAGTATAAACCGCGTAGCTCACTTTAGTATCAGAATCCACAGTTTTGTGTAATACGGCGGCGAGAACAGCCCCCAGCGCGAAAGTACACACAATCCCCGTAACCCCAATAGCTGCTGCACGGCGCCCGCTCCGCCGTATAGCCGACATATCAAGCTCAATTCCGACGAGAAAGAGGAAGAAGACGAGTCCCATATTAGCAACAGATCCTAGAATCGGCATACTCCAGCTCGGGAAAACAGTGTGTTTAAACTGTGGGTTCCGACCCAACGCAGACGGCCCAAGCAAGATCCCACCCTAGAAAAGAACACGTAAATAATATTACATCAGCATATCTAGAAATTTAGGATTATATTGAAATATGACATCAATTGTCAAACATTTGAATTAAGATGTGTATTCCATTGGTTTATAAGAGGGAATTTGGATCATATTAAATGACTTGTTCAAGTTTTTTACGGTGTGTTATCCCCCTTTTTATACGTTGTATCCGAGAACACTTCCCAAGTAAATTAACTCGACTCTAAAAATTGAACAGATTCATTTGGCAGAAACAGAGTTCGTAGCTCAATTTATAAGAGGAGTGATTCACATTGAAAATGTTAGATTAAGTCAATTATTTATTATATCAATCCCCTTATAAACTAAAACATTTTTATATCAACAATCGATGTAGGATGCATTTCAACACCCCATCAACTCGAACTGTACTTGATCTGATTCAAACTTGATTTAATATGCTCATTAGTGTTGAAACATTATAAAAGGAGTAATATTACAAGTAATTGGTTTAACCAAACATTTTAATATGATTCAACTTTTTTATAAACTGGACTACACAGACACTCTTCCGATCCATTGAATCCTAAATTTCTATAGATAGTGCTTGAATGATAAGTCAATTTATTTTTGTCGCATAAATCCGATGCATTTTCTACCATAGCTTTTTTTGTTTAAATCGGTATGAACTATTTTGAAACCCACCATACAACTCTGATTTCATGTAGAAATTCAAGATTCGAGAGAGTCTGACAAATATATAAGAGAATTGAATCATATTAAAAAGATTTGGTA
Organism: Utricularia reniformis; assembly: GCA_009725065.1. Lineage (NCBI taxonomy): Eukaryota > Viridiplantae > Streptophyta > Magnoliopsida > Lamiales > Lentibulariaceae > Utricularia > Utricularia reniformis. The sequence goes on from RWGZ01001605.1 coordinate 27,589, forward strand.
AAACTAATTACTCATAACACAAATTCTCTTATAAACTAAAACATTTATATTTCAACACAATCTTCTTTTTCGAGGGCATACCAGTATTTCTGCGACTACTCTGGGTTGACGAAGGGGTCTGAAAATAAAAGCGAGGATTCTAGAGACAGCGATGATGAGAAGAACTTGAATAATTAGCAAGGGAAATGCACAGTGTAAAGGGTCATCACCGAGCCAGACTCCATTAGAGGTGGTGGCTATAGAGGTCAAGTTTACAGGCATGGCGATGATGAAGAATTATTATTACTTTACTGGATTTTGGTGTTTTTTATAATATGCGTATCTAGAAATTGTGAGCTAACTAATAATGAATAATGAGTAGGTCAAGGGAAAAAATGGTGTAATGTGAATTATAGGTATTTCTTATGGGGTTCGTCAATTTTAACAAACTTTAGGGGTCTATGTTTTAAATTCAATAAGCTTTGGAATGAAATTTTATTATCCCACATTAGAAATTTATATGAAATTCAATGTGTTTACAAAGAACGTTGATTTGACCAAATTCTCTAAGTTATATTTTGTACAAGACTTTTTTTACCTTCGATGCAATAACTTATGAGTTGAATAAAAGATATGTACTCTAAATTATGAAATTGAAAATATATTACACTATCTGAATTAGTGGTGGGCACGAGTGTGGCCCAATGAGTTTAAATTTTCTTGATCCGTCAATGGGTTGATCCGTAAGGGTTGATTTTTACGGTTCAACCCGTCACTTATTTTCCACGGGCTTGCCCACAGTTGACCCGTTTGTACTGCATGGGATGTCTGGCCATGCGCACAACTAATTTGAGCACAAATATTTATTTTTAATCCCCTAGCTCCATTTAAATGTATGTAAGATACTTTAATTTATCATTGTACCTTTACCGCTGCGGTTAATATTTACATTCTTATGTATAATTCTCGAATTTCAAAGATTATTTTTGTGTAAGTTCAAACTATAAGAGTTGTATTTACACTTTATGAACTTTGAAAGTCAATCATGTTAACGAAAAATTGGGTTTTATAGTGTTCGGAGTAAAAAACAAGCGGTATTGATAAATTTATATGGTATTCTTACAAATTCAAAAGTTAGAGCATAATCTTTACATAATCTTGTATGTTGAAGGGCTAAATATCTAATTTTCTTTTTAAATTTTGTCATATTTTTATTTGAATCTTGCCATTTTTCAAGTGTAATTTGTATAGGCGAAATGTATATGTTTATAAAATAACAAGATTTAAAATTACCGTTATTGCATAAATAATCTTACTTTGATATCATTTGAAAAGAATTAATTGCAAAAAAGTAGGGAAAATGGAGAAGGGTGAGATTTGATTTGTTGAAATATATCTCACATCGGATGTGTAAATAAAAAATGTTTAGTTTATAAGAGGAGAGATATCATGGGTAATTGACTTAGGTCAAGTCTTTTCAATGTGATTCACTTCTCTTATGGACTGGGCTGCACTCTCCGGCCCATTGAATCCTAAATTTCTAGATAGTATCAGAGTTTCAGGGTGGGTTTCGAGCTGGTTCGTACCGGTTTAGATAAAAAAAAACTTGAGTAGAAAAGCGCATCAGACCTAGGCAACAAAAATAGATCGACCTATGATTCGAGTACTACCGAGCATATTGAAGCAAGTCTGAACCGGACCAATGCCAGTTCGACTTGAGAGAGAGTGTTGAAATATATCCCAGACCGGATGTAGAAAAAGAAAATGTCTAGTTTATAAGAGGAGTGATATCATGGGTAATTGACTTAGATCAAGTCTTTTCAATGTGATTCACTTATCTTATAGACTGTGTTCCACGGCCCATTAAATCCTTTTCAAGATGATTTATTTGAAGCTAAATTAAATTCAGCACAACAATTTGTATAGTTTTTTCAAGCTAAATTAAATTTATTTTGTTATTATAAGGTTTCAAAAGTCAAATACAATTGTAACAAATTGCAAAATTCATAAATGAATATTCAAGTCAAGCAAAATATTGAATTATTGATTTAACAAAATTCTAGATTTTAATATTTGTATACGATATATTGATGATACCGGAATTTCTATCATAAATCGATATTTTTTTATGTTGCATGTGATGATCAGATTCCGAGTTGTGTCACTTTTCGACACAAATGTAATTTAATTAATAAGGGAATCGTAAAATAAATAATTAAAATATTTTTTAAAAAATTTGGATAAGAAAAGAATTCTCGTTATCCGGGTTGAATCAAATTAATGCGATGAGAACCGAACATAAATGAAGAAAGGTAAAACGACACACGATTTAGCGTGGAAACCCAAAATCGGGAAAAACTACGTGATCTATAAACCTCGATCGTGAACTCACTATCAAAAGAAAAATATGATACAAATATAATATGCTATTGATTGATTGATACAATTGTGTTCATAAGGCTCACTATTTATATAGTTTAGACTATAATTTAATCTAGAAAATATTCTATCGAATATTCTATATATTCTAATTTCATATATTTTACCGCATTTTTCATATATTCAGTCAACAAGATATATTTGTATATATTCTTATATATATATTACCAACAAAATATTTTTTCATATATTCTTCTATATATATGTAATCAACAAGATATATCTCAATATCTTATTCAATATATTTAATAGGTCAATTAAAGAAATATATTTCTCATTCGATATTCTTGAATCCCAATCCAAATCGAATCCGACCGCTATTAAATAGACTTATCACAATCGTCCGATCGGTCTCGTTGACCAATCAAGCCGATCAAATCACCGCCTCATATTAGGTTTCTCTGATCAGTCATCCACGCCGATCAAGCCTTTGGACTATCACCCGAACTTCATTCCTAACAAATATTTTAAACCCTAATTAACAAAATTATTTTAGGGAAGATGATGATTCATGTATATATTACTTAATATATTATTTAAGTTTTGAATTGTGAATCCTAAATCCCAATAAAATTTCATTTGTTTCACTAAAAAAATGTTTTGAGTATCGAACTCAAAATATTCGTAAAACCAAAACAATGGTTAATGAATGAAAATTGAGGTTAATGGTATTTAGTATTGGTAGACTAAAATTAAAAATGTATCAAACTTAAAATTGTTTAAATTGAATGATGAAATCGATTTTATGATAAATTAAAATGAAGGATAATTAAATTTTTCATTAAATATTATTAAAATTATAAAAATTTAAATAACCAATTGTAGTTTTATATAGATTATTATTATATTATTCAAATTATAATATATTCTTAACAAAATATTATATACTAAAAATAATAAATGTAATATATAGTTATTAGGTTAATTTTAAAACTAACAAAATGTAAAAAAATGAAATATTATTATATTATCTTAAGAAGATTTCGTGGGGGCGATGCGCAAATTTAGTTCCCACAGTTTCATAGTTTTTGTAAATTTGGTTTCCAAAGGTTTCTAATTGTGACAATTATAATCCTAATAATTTTGAGTTGACAAAACTAGTCCTCATACTTTCAATACTTTGACAAAATCAGCTCTCAATATTTAATGTGTGTGTGTAAAATTTGGTCCCCAATATTTTTAATTTTGACAATTGAAGTCATCCAACCATAATAATGGAGTATTTAGTCACTGTAATATACTAATTTTCGCAAATTTGGTCCATAATGGTTATATTTGTCCTCAAAATTTGAATTTGTGATAATTACGATTCTAAACTTTAAACTATAATCAAACATAATCAATGGTTTCATACCGATCGGTGTGAAACCGGGAGACACCAAAATTTGTCTGTTATAATCCGATATCGGGTTGTAGGGTCGAATTGCGACTCCTGGTATAATACTCTAAAATATAAATCATTTTTCGGATCCATATAAATGAAAAAACATTCGGTTTTGGGTCATAACTAGTTCAATTAATCAATTTAAGTTAATTTTTTATTTATTAAAAATCATGAAAATAAAGTCGATTTGTCGGTCATAATTCGGTTAACTAATTCGACCGATTGTTTTCAACCTATAAAATGCACCATCATTTAACCTGAAAAAGTCGAATGGAAGTCAAATTAAATATCAAAAGATAGTAAATGCGTCAAATAACATTGTTTAAATCGGATGACTAAATTTGTCAAATTAATAAACTTTGGGGACATACACTGCCACTCCGTTTAAACTCTGGGACTAATATTATGACAATCAAACTTTGAGAACATGTATTGCTACAATGGAGATTAAATTTGCTAAATTATATAAATTATGATGATGAATAGTGAAATAAATGAAATATTAGGTACTACAAATGCAAAAAAAAATACTTTAAAAGTTAAATTTGCCAAAATTATCTAAGTTTAGGTACTAAAACGCCATTTTCTTATTTCTTTGATTTTGAAACTATGAAATTTAAGATCTTTATGAAAAGTAACATCTTCGCGGCTTAGAAAATTTTCAATCGTCGCTCAAGAGATGAAAATTTCAATATTTCGATCCGCATAACTATTTGATCGAAAACACAACCGTCGATCTTTTGTATCAACGGTGCATGAAAGCAACTCATCATGCTCCGGATTTATACCCACAACCGTCGATAGATGTTTTTCATCCAACGGACAGAATTTGTTTACTTTTCCCTTATAACCCGCTCAAGAAACCCACTTGATCTCCAATAATTTCTGAATCTTCAATCTTAGCAAGGCAAAATGTCTGGTCGTGGAAAAGGAGGCAAGGGTTTGGGCAAGGGCGGAGCTAAGAGGCATCGGAAGGTTTTGAGGGATAACATTCAAGGCATCACGAAGCCGGCAATTCGCCGTCTTGCTCGCCGTGGTGGTGTAAAGCGTATCAGTGGTCTGATCTACGAAGAGACCAGAGGTGTTTTGAAGATCTTTTTGGAGAATGTTATTCGCGATGCTGTAACCTACACTGAGCACGCTCGTCGCAAAACTGTTACTGCAATGGATGTTGTGTACGCGCTCAAGAGGCAGGGTCGTACTTTGTATGGTTTTGGTGGTTAATTAGTTGTTGATTGTGCAGAATTTCTCTAGGTTTAGGTAGAATGAATTGCTCTGCTTGTTCTTTACTCTCCATGTTTACTAAGAAATTCGAAGTTTTCAATTGATCCAATCTTTGTATAAAACTTTTCTCTGATATTCTACTTGAATCAATTATTCTTCCCATTGATCTATTTCTGCTACATAACTCACAATTTCATATAGTTCTTGTATTATAGAACTGACGCAGAATGCTGTAGTGCCCATGAATTGTATCATAAGCTCCATTGTTGGAATATCTGCTTCAGGTACTTCTAGATTTGGGATTATAATGCATTTGTTGCCTTGCTCTTGTATCTTCCCTGATTCTAGATCTCTGTACTTGATCTCTATAAGCTCTTGATTCGTATGTACATTCATATGCTTCATTGAAATTGTCAGCATTTCCTTGAACAATTCAAATTCACTGTTCAACTGGCCTATGATTTCGTTGCTTTGAGTACTCATCACGGGTATCTCTGCAAGCATTTTTGCATTGTATGTGATAAAGTGCAGCAAATTCACAATATTGTTCAATGATTTAGCCAACTTCTTGTAGCTTTCACTATAAAAGGGAGGATACCAGAAATCAGGTTCTTGTTCAGCTTCTGAAACTAGCTTTCTCATTTCACATATCATTGAACTCAGATTTCTTTGCTTATCCATTAACTCTTGAACCTTTAAACTTTCATGTTTTTCCTGTGCAGGGAAAATCATCACTGTTGCGTTTACGCAATCCCGAAGAGTCGATAATATCGTAGCAAATATGATCTTTGGCTGAGTAGCTGCTCTAATTGGCTGCACAAAAAGCTCAACCAGAAGGAAAATCGATAAGCTGATGAAAACTTCCACTAATCTTTCAATGGCGAATTCTTTTGGTGACCCGTAATTTGTTCTTCCTAATACAAGTATTGCTCCTAATGCTGCTGAAACTCCACCTGTTTGACCATACATTTTGCTATGTCTCATACAGCTTGCTAATACTATCCATGGAAGAAGTGCTGCAAGCCTTAGTTCTTCATGATGGAACAAAAAACAACATATAACACCGTAAGCTGATCCGATTGCTGTTCCTTGTACCCTTGTATTTGCTAATGTAAAAATTGCTTGTTTACCCTCTGAAAAACTAATAGCAATTGTTAAACCTGCCCAGCATCCATTTGCTTTGTCAAATATAGTTCCAAATAGCACTGCAAGGCTCAATGACAATGAACATTTAAGAGCAAAATGAAGCCTCCAGGTACACATTCGAGGTTTCTTTATAGCTTCTGATTTGTCTTGATTCCCTTTTAGCATAAGATCTATGCAATAAAAGTACATAAATGCCCATCCATGATTTAGCCCTGGAACCATTTCTCTAATAGATACTGAGTCTTGTTCCTTTTGTGATTCATTTGACCAAAAATATCTCCCTTGATGTAGCTTCTGTTTAAGCTTGAATGATATAGCTTGTGTTAACTTGAGGTTTTGTTGTTCAGTTACTTGTACTGAATATCCTTGTGATGAAATTAGTGAATACTCAATTCCTTGCAGTATTTGTTCCATTTCTTTGAGTTTTTTGTGTAGCCCTTTTGTAAGGTAATGGCTATAGGGTCTCTCCCAGCTTAATCCTTCCTGAAATAAATATTCTATTAGTTCTTAGTTCTTGAGTGGTGTTTGTTAGTAGTTTCAACTTTAAAATAGTATAAATTTGGTGTTATAAAGTTTGTAAATTATGTGTAAAATCACATAAAATTAATATAATGCGTGACCTAAAGTTATTTTTAAAGTTTTAGAATTGTGTGGTTGATTTTTAAAATCTCAAAAGAGATTGTATTTGATTCTAATATTCATTAATAATCACCAAGTGTAATTTGAGTTTATTTGTATTAAAATTGATAGAATATTCTTAAAGTTTATTTGTATTTGAGTTCTAATTAGGGGTGGGAATGAGTTCGATTCAACAGATTGCGGGTCGAACCTGTTGAACCCGCCACCCCGTACGGGTTGGCTCAATGGGTTGAGAAATTTTTTTGATTTGTCAACGGGTTGATTCGACAGGTTGAAGTATGGTCTAATCTGTTGATGGGTTGAAAAACCTAAACCCTAAAATTAAAAAATATTCAATTTTAATCTTAAAATTTAAAAAAAAATTCAAAATTGACCCACTTCAACTCGTACGGGTTGAAAATCGCGACTTAACCCGTACAATGATATTTAGCGGGCTAGCCTACGGGTTGACCTGTTTGTATGAGTTGGGTTGACCCAGTAGGTTGGGCTGGCCCATGCCCACCCCTAGTTCTAATCATATTTTCATACAGGTTGGTATGCCAAAAATTGGGTGATATCGGTATTTCGATCGATATTGGGTTTTTATGTTGACTAAAAAAAATGAAAATATATTTATTCGATGAAAACATTGGTTTTAACTTTGAAAAAATGTAAAAATTATGACTTTAAAAGTTGAAAATCGTAAAAATAATATATAATTTGTGGGTATTATTTTATCATTAATCTTTTGGAAGTGTAATCATTAATTATTTTTATATAATTTTATGGTAAGTGTAAATTTTTCATTATTTCTTTAACCTTTAAAGTTGATATATCTAGAAATGGCTGCAAAATATTACCTCTAATAATGTGACACTTTGTAGAATCTTGGATCCAGTTTCAGCCAAGGGCTTGGCTTGTGAAATAAGTTGCATTTTTTGACGATTTTCTTCAGCACTGAATGCTTTCATGTATATATTCATTCTCTTCTCAACATTTTCAGCGTACATTTTGCACAGTTTTTGTACCTGTTCATGTAAATTATTGTTAGCTATTCATTCTTGAGTATTGTGTTTACACTTTACACTATTTTAAGTATTGAAGGTTATTTTAGTCATTTTCTCTTTAACCAATAGAGAAAATAACATCTTTATTTTTCAAATTTTCTTAGTTTTGATAAATTTGTTTATAAAACTTTAAGTTTTTAATAAATCAGATTACCAAAAGGGTAAAACCGATCTACAAATTTTAATTTTGGTGGAAAATCTTGATTACCAAAATTAAAAATGTTGGGAAAATTAATTTCATACACACTAAATATGAGAATTTGTTTTTTCAAAAATTTAAAAATATATGAATCAAATAATTATAAAACTATAGGACTAAATTTAATAAATTACTCACTTTGTAAAAAGCTAGACCCGGGTACGGTATCAGCAAAGCCAAGACAGAGGCAACAGCTCCCATTCCAGTACTCGCAGCAACGTAAACCAGAACCCGAAAATCATGCCTCGACCCACCGTTCACCACTGTATCAGTACACAGCAACACAATCTGCCCAAACGCAATTCTTTTCGTAGTTATATTCATAAAACCAGGAACACCCACTACAAATGTGATCAAAGCCACAGTTATCGTCATCTCGAGCTCGACCCATGGCCAAGTCACAAAGCCACTGATCCATCGAGCAAGAACTACGAGCGGGATCACTTGCCCCGTCGCAAGTAACGCATCACAGAATCCCTTTATCGTGTTTCCTAATGAAGAATCAGATACAATGAGTAGTGCAGTTAAGTAGGAGAAAGCTGGGAATTTGATATGATCGACGAGGAACTTGGGGCCGTAGATTGTTCCGCTTCCGATTATTGCGCAGGCGAGTCCGGTTCGTAAAGCTGATTGAAGACGCATGCTCCACATGATCCGTGCCCGAGCGGGTATGGATGTGATCGAGCTCGTCATTGTGGCGAGATGTGGAGCGCAAGTTTTGGAATGAAGATGTTGAGAGAGTTAATGTGATGGAATGGTGTTGGGGAAGTTCAGGAGATCCGACATTTATACATCAAAACCATTTGTTTGTCGTATCTATTGAATAAAAATTAATACGGCCATATATCGTTAAATAGAAAAGTAGAGATTGACTTTCGATTTTTAAAACAATGTAAAATTAATACCTCTAAAGTTTGTAAATTATATTAAAAACTCTCGAAGTTTTAAACCGTTCAAGAATGATCTTCGAACGAATAATATCAGTTTTCATCTTTTTCGTATGAGTCTTTTGACAATTTATGTTAACATAATCATTACATCTTTTCAAAGTTAATGGGTCAAATACAAACTATGGAAATATTTAAAATATTAACGAGCATTATGGTTAAATATAAACGGTTTGGAAGTTTGGGGGTCAACTACGCAATTATTAAAATTTAAGGACATGGTGTATACAATTTTTAAAAGTTATGGGGCCAACTGCATACATTATATCAACTTCAGAGGTTTTGTATGCAATTTACAAATTTTTAGACACCGCATTTACACTGCTATAAAGTTTGGGGCTAATGACAAACACAATTCTATCATTTAATATTCTCGAAGTTTATATAATTTGATAAATTTAGTTCTATAAATTTTATATTTGATAAATTTAGTACTCAAAGTTTTTTCAAAGGTAAATTAGTCCCTAAACTTGGATTTTTAGCAAAACTAATCAACATATTTTGTAAATTTTGATATAATATAATCGTCAAAGTTTAACATGTGTGTGTAAAATTGGTCCTCAAATTTAGGGGGCTAATTTTGCTAGACGATGATCAAATTTTGGGAATCATTTTTACCAAAATGATTAAAATATGTAAATTACGTATATCAAAATAAAGTTTCGAGATCATATTTGTCAATATTATAAAATTTTAATATATACATATTTCCCTAAATTATATACAATACTAAAAAAATCGTCAGAATAGCTCACTTATATACCGTACTACAATGAATCAAATATTAGATACATATTTGATCAAATATGTTTATATTAATTTTTTTATGTGAATCTAGTGGTATAATAATATCATGAAAAAAAATATTATAATTAAAAGTATATGAATAATAAATCGTTATTTACAAAGTAAGGATTACTACATATAAATAGACTAAGATAATGCGTTCAAAAACGATTGAAGCCATTTACAATACTTCTATTAATTTATAATACCATTCATTTTTAGAGAGTTGCTTAAACATTCTCTAAGCTTATTAAATCTTAAATTTCAATATGGTAGCAGAGCACGATGATAGATTTCATGCTAATTTGGTACAAAAATAGCTTGATATATGATTCGACACTACCAAGAGTAAAAACACATAAAAATAAGAAAGTTTGAACTTAAACAAGATCATCCTGACTTTAGGGGTGTTTGAAAATTCATGTCCCAATACGGAATTGGAAAACTTCTAGGTTATAACATAAATGATATAATTAGTAATTAATTTGATATAACATTTTAAAATACGATTCATTATTTTATGGATTAGACTACACAAATACTCTTATGATCAATGGATCCCGAATTTAAATAAGTACGACTAAAGTTGATATTGGTTTTATATTGAGTGGAACTTCATGGTCCAATTTAGTGGATTATCTACTAGATTTGGTGGACTAAAAAGCAAAATCCACCAAATTATCATGGTCTAAGTCATAATATTTATAAGTAAAAATTAGGTCAATTAGTTTAAAATAAAATAAAGGTTAGACCAAACACAATATTTTATTACCAATAATAGTCCAAAATAATTAGGTACACTGTACCTAAGACAAGATTCTTAATTGTTGTTTAACTGTTAATTACTTTGTACTAAAGACACTACACATGATAATAATAACACCATTACCAACCTAATAGTAAATTAGTAAATATCTACAATACTAAAACGGTAATATATTTATCGATCAAATTATATATTAGATGTATTTTCTGTTTTAAGTTTTAATTTATGTATATACATTATATTAATTTTTCATGATTTAAACGTTAACATATTTTTATAAACTATAAAAAACAATGTTTTTTTATATTTACCATAATTTAATTGATAAATATAGTATATCTAAACCATGGTTTTAACAAACAGGTTCGACCGGGAATCGCTCATTATCCCGATCCGATTTAAACATGTTGGCCTATAATTTTAAAAACTTGTCTTGGGGCCAAAAAATCCGGTTGAACCGGTTTATTTCACTCAAAACCGGTTTTTAAGAATTTATATTAAAAACTTTTAAATTTTTTTAAAAATATATATAAAAACTTTTTTATATTACCTCATTATATTTTTTAAGAATTTATTTAGAGTTCTTTGTAAAAAAATAAAATTTTAAATATATTTCTTTTGATTATTAATAATATTATTTATTTTTCTATTAAACCGAACCGACCAATAGAAAGCATTTCCGATCCATCGGTTTTTAAAACCATGATCTAAACGACATGCAATGTTAATTTATCATATATATAATATTATTTTCGTAATTTGAAGATTAAAACATTCTATTAAGCTATCAAAAAAACTATAAATTTGATATTTATTATATAGAGAAAATGACTTGTTATGTCTCAAAAGTCTTATAGTTTTAGTAAATTTGATTCTCATATTTTAATTTTGGCAAAGTAGATAGTCTCAGTACTTTGGTTATTTTAGCAAAAACGATCTCCAATATTTGTCAAATTCGATCTACGTGTGACAAACCAGCCCCTTAAATTTGATGATTAATTTTGTAATACATATTAAACTTTGATGACTACCTCAACCAAAATATACAAAATATTAGAACTAGTTCTTGCAAAAAAATCAAAGTTACCTTGACTTATTTAGAACAAGTCCGAGTCAAGTAACAATGATTGGATTAGTTTCGACTTAAAAAAACTTTGAGAATTAGATTTTTTAAAATGAAAAAAAATTTGTGAATTAAATTTGTCAAATAATACAATATATAATGACCCTAAATGTCATTCGTCCTCATTATATTAAATTGAGTAGTGTTTGTCATTGGCTTCTGAACTTTGAAATAGTGTAAAGACGGTGCTCCCAAAGTTTATAATTTGAATGTAAATCCCTCGAAGTTGATATAATATGTGATGTTGACCCCCAATTTTTAAAGTGTTAAACATCATATCCTCAAATTTTAAGAATTGTGTGTTTACCTCCCCGAAGTTTCAAAACCGTTTATATTTGATCATAATTCTCGTTAATATTTTAAATGCTTCATAGTTTGTATTTGACCCGATAACCTTAAAAAGATGTAATACTATGTGTCAAAACTTTGAAAAATTACAAAATAACACATAAATTGTCAAACCTACTCATACGAAAAAAGACAAAAACCGCTACTATTCACTCGAGGGTATTTCTTGAACAATTTTGAAACTTTGGGAGCTTCTCATGCAATTTCTATACTTTGTGGGCATCACATTTACACTATTTTAAATATTATGGTAAATGCCATAATTTTCTCTACATATATAGTATATTGAAACAACAATTAGTGAATATCGTTTCGATATACTATTAATGATTAATAGTATATTCATATTTTCTATATTTTTACATTTGTTTATATTTATTATAATTAAATTATAAAATGAAATAATATATAATAATTCGTGTTAGTATTTATAGTTTTCTAGACAATGATATGACAGTTAATGAATCCAACCACCTAATTGTATGAATAAGAATTGAGGCGCGGGAAGTTTGCCTGAGGCGCATGCAAACTCTAACTTCCACATTTCTTTCTTCTTGTCACCTCAATAAGTGCCGATACCCAGCCACAGCCAATCTATAGATTTAGTATTATCAATTTCATCTCATCAATAATAGATTAAATAATTTTATTTTTATAAATTCATTCGTAAAACACAATGTTTTCGTACGGTATGGTATAGAAAACACAATGGTCCTAAAAAATAATTAAATATAATTTTTAAAAAAATTAAAATAAAATTTGGTATCGTACGGTATACCGTCCATACCGGTTCGGATTGATACGTAATTCCGAATTAGTATAAAAACATTAGTAAAACATTGATATGATGATCACCGTTTTAAATTTATGGTATACTCGGGCATCGATAATAGATGAAATAATCATATTTTAAAAATTTATTGGTATGTCGATCACAGTTTTAGATTCCCGGTATACCGGACATTGGTAATAGATGAAATAATAATTTTTAAAATTTCATTGGTAAAACATTGGTATGTCGATCAATGTTTTAAATATACAATATACTCGACATCGATAATAGATGAAATAATCACATTTTTAAAAATTCATTGGTCAAACATTGGTGTGAGGATCATTGTTTTAAATTAACGGTATGCCGGTGCGGTGTACCGAAAATTTTAGGTGAATCAATTTTGGCATTTATTTAAACAAAATACATGTTGGAATGGGTTTTAAGCGATTTGAGTCGTATCTAATTTGTTTGATTTATGAAAAGAATACATATGAAATTTATAAAAAAATTATTTTTATTTTTTCTAAGTAAAAACAATACAAATTGAGAATTAATTAAAAAGGGCGGAAGACATTTTTGGTTCCCAAAGTTTGAAATTTTTGGCAATTTTAGTCCCCAAATTTTCCAATTTTGGCAAAACCAACCCCCAAAGTTTCATGTACGCAAAACCGGTCCCCAAAGTTTGTGAATTTTGGCAAAACCAATCCCCAAAGTTATGTGTGTGGCATAATTGGTCCCCAAAGTTGTAATTTGTGGCAAATTAGGTCACCGGACGAAAATTAATTTGGGGGCCGATTTTGCAAAAATACGCAACTTTGGGGACCAAAATTGCCAAATTATCAAAACTTTGGGGACTGTTTTTGCCACTCAAAACTTTGGGGACCAAAATTGTCAAATTATCCAAACTTTGGGGACCCAAGTCACCATTTTCTCAATTAAAAATTATGTATTTATTCTAAGTTAATAATTTTATTATTCCAGTATAGATCACAATATATATTCTAATATATCAATTCACTTAGATCGTCGATTATACCGAACAATACAAAACCTTGAAGATGATTATATTAATTTACATTTTACTATTTATTTTCTGAAATTATAGAGAATATATGTTGCAAAAAACTCATCCAAGAAATGGAAAATTTGAACTACAAAAATTGTATTTATTTGATAAGATTATCAAGGAAAATAACAAATTTTAAATCAGGATTTAATTTATATTTGATATTTAAATTTAAAAATAAGGATCAATATAAAAAATCATTTACTATAAAATCTAAATAATACGAGAATGTATTGTTTTTAATTTTCACGTTATATGAAATTTATATAAAATATTAATTGCATAGTATGAAAATCAATATAAAAAGTCATTTACTATGATATCTTTTATGTATAGAATAATATTTGCAACGCTCCATTATTTCGTGTTTTAAATATTAAGTTTTAATTTTAATAGTTTTAATTTCGATAATATCGACATTTAATATTAATTATTAATTTGATCATTGTATATATTATATTTCATTGTTTCGATTTTTTTTATTGATTTGTACACGTTTTAAATATCGTCATTTCGAAACGATCGAATTTCACATAAAGTTATGTATTTATCGTATTAAAATAAAAGTAATAATTTTTTAAATATTTATTTACTAAATTACATATTTAAATTAATAATTAATAAAACTAATATTTTATTATATATATATTAAACTAAAATATTTAAATTAATAAAAATAAATAAAAATTTCTTATCCGCGGAGGAATCATCGCCCATATAACCATGGGCGTCCATGTAGCGGACATGAGGGCGGACAAGGACGTATTTCCATACGCTCTTGTCCGCCGTTACAGGTAATCTAATGGAATGAACTAACTATCTATATTCATATATATTTTATTATTGTTCATATTTGTTATTATTTTATTCGAAAATGAATTTATTTTGAAAATTTATTCAAATGTTAATATAAATATTTATGTTGGTTTGAATAAAGTCCCTAAAATATTCTAACAATCTCTTCAATTTTTTTGAATTTAATATTAAAATTCGAGAAAATTACATAAATTACCTCCAACTTACGAGTTGTGTAAAGGAAATGCTCCAACTTATGAAATTACAAGAATGGCACCTAAAGTTATCTATATCATTTGTTTTTTACCCCTGACATTCTAGCACTCGATTTTCCGTTAAGTTGATAAATGTTTTTCATATAGCATGAATGATTCTCAAAGTACGCAAATAAACACATTTGAAAAATTATACAAAATGGACCTGTTATCGTCCGGTTAGTTAAGAAACGAACTCGGTTTTGATTTATTTTTTATGGGAAAACGATTAAGAAACTGGAAATAATAACAAGGCAAGACAATTTATAGTGGAAACCCCAGGAATTCGGGAAAAAACCACTTGGCTAAGAGCGAAATAAGCTCTTAGCCTGTTCACTAATCAAATGATTCATTACAGAATACATCAAAGACTTTAAGAAGATAACAGGGAATAAGAACTCCGGCAAGGTAACGGCCTGTTTTTATACATCCAAATGGTCATGCTTTTTCCGTCATTCTGCTATGTATTTATAGAGTTGAAGGCGTGTGTAATCCACGCTCCGTAACTGCCTCTGACAGGTTGTTGTCGCGCGATGTAAAATGAGGCTGGGACCGAGGCGTGGTCTACGTGATCTGGCCCAAGGCGTGGTAACGTGTGGAGGCCCGAAGCATGGAATGCGTGAGTTTGTAACCGTTTGGACCGAACCATGGTGCTGCTGTGAGAAACCGTTTTATTTCGCCAAGGTTATCTTCGGTCCCCTCGTGGAACATCGGGCCATTTTATTTTAAGTATACTATTGAGCTGTACAAGTTCGCTGCCACCATATGGATCGGCCCAATAGTTATTGAGCTTTATCCATTGCAGGGTACCTGATCCTAGAGTTCTCATCAGGACCCTTGATGTTCGAGAATTGTGCATAAAATATAATATATTAACGATTTCGTTAAAGTGCCAATGATAAACGGTATTGAAAACTTGAGATGTCTTATTTGCATTTAATTGAAGTTTGAGGACTATAAATACATATTTTTGCTCAAAATATGTATCATATTTGCAATTTGATAACTTGTACGGCATGCTCTTTACACCGTTCGTAAGTTGAGAGACCGTAGGCAATCGTCACCGAATAAAATGCAATAGACTAAATTGATTCTTTAGATTAATAATGGAGAAATTAAAATAATATAATTTATATTTTTTTTAAAAAAACTACTAAATAAAAAAATAGAAAGAATGTGAAATATATAATTATAGTTTTTTAAAAAATTTCATTATTTAAATTATAATATATCTATTTACAAAAATGTTAATGTTTGTTTAAATTATAAATAAGTATGAAAAATATTTAATTAAACAGAATCGCTATTTATAATTCCTTCCATTCACAAATTTGTGCCAATTGGTTTGGGCTTCAGAGTTATTTGTGATTAGCCCAAGACCAATACCAAACCTACAAATTCACTGGGTTTGGGCTTCTTTTATCCCATTTATTTTTAATAAATAAAATCCGGCATGAAATCGTTCGTTGAGGATTACACGGCAACGGCTAGTTTATTGTTATCAAATACGAGAAACATGCATGAAATCTGGGCCGTATATCTGGATATCGACGTTCAATATTAACCTGTGATAGATTGTGCCCTAATCGGGTCCTTCAACTTGATGGTAAAAACTAAAAACACTACCGTATCAGTAACGGCCACGATGACGGCGTCAATAAAAACGTTTGTTTTTCCTGTAAAAAACCATCGCCTTTAAACGGTGCAAAGTATTTTTAATTAGCAAAATATTCGTTACTCGCAAGTCGCAACGTTCAACGGGCAAGGTTCCAATTTCCCGACGCCAAATTCAGAGATAGTTATATCTTCTGAGGGCTTGAATTATTGTTCGGCTTGATTCTCAAATTGCGATTGAATTCTTGTGAGTAATTATTGTTAAAGGTTTACTTTTTTTTTCATTTACATCAACTGTGTTGTTTGTCTTTATGGTATTGTCTTCTTTAATTGATTATTTTTGTTGTGTATTGATTCGTTTCTTAATTTCTTTTGTTTTTGCAATTTTTGATGTTTATTTCTTTTTATAGATCTATAAGTTGCATAGATTGTGATTCTCTTAATGCCTTATATGATTCCAAATTTGCCTTATTTTTTTTGGATTGGTGAATTTTGGAAACAGGAAGTTTGGGGCCTCGAGAGGCTGAGAATGGAAGAGCTCGATAGAAAGGAATTATTGGCGACTTTAAGCTCTTCTGTTTCAGAGAACAGTAGCAACATTGGCAAATCACCAGGGATAAGTAGTCCTACAAGTATTTCTCCCTCCCGAAGGTATTACTTTTACTGGATAATATTTCTACTTTATCTTTGCAATTTGAGTGAAAGTATTTTATTATGTTATTGTTTTGGGATCTTAATTTGGTATTTGTCTTAGTGTTTAATGATACCCCTTCGAGTTGCGAGTAATGGTTCTATTTATTTTTATCTAGTTTCCCTTTATGTTCATTGTGTATAGCTTTCGTTGTATTAATCATGTTCCCTTTACCTTAAAGCAACCAAAAATATTTTAGAGCATTAACTCTGGCGTAAGAAATACTTGTAGATAAGTGGCTGATGCTATATGATCCAAGCTGTTGATTTGTTTCTACAGAAGAACCACAGGACCAATTCGAAGAGCAAAAGGAGGATGGACTCCTGAGGAGGTAGGGAATTTTTGTAATTCTACCTTTTGCTGCGTGTTACTCGAAAAAGGATGTAAAATGCTGTATTGCTTTCTCTCTAGGATGATACATTAAAAAAAGCTGTTGCAGCATTCGGAGGGAAGAGTTGGAAGAAAATTGGTAACAGTTGCTCTTTATTCTTCTGCTTTTGCTCATAATAATGTTTCGTGTATTAAAATTTTAAGTACACAGCGGAATTTATTCACGGTAGATCAGAAGTGCAATGCTTGCATCGGTGGCAGAAGGTTCTGAACCCAGAGCTCATTAAAGGTCCTTGGACTCAAGAGGTAGTTATATTTCAATAGGGTATTATTTATGCCGAGTAAGTGTACAGGTTTGAGTGAAATCTTCATTTTTTTGCTTTAGGAGGATGAAAATATCATACGACTGGTAACAAAATATGGGCCAACAAAGTGGTCTGTCATAGCAAAGTCAATGCCTGGTCGTATTGGGAAACAATGTCGTGAAAGGTAGTGTTATTAAAGATTCGTAAAAATTGAATCCATTTCATTATGTTTAATAGTTCATACTTTTGAATCACCGATGATTTAAACGGTGATAATCATTCTTAATCTTCGGCTTAAATGTTTGTTAACTTATGTTAATTCTTTGGATGATCATTTTGGTGCAAAACCAGGTGGCACAATCACTTGAATCCTCATATCAAAAAAGGCGCTTGGAGTTTAGATGAGGAGCTAACTTTGCTTCGTGCTCATCGAATTTGCGGTAATAAGTGGGCTGAATTAGCAAAGCTTCTTCCCGGACGGTATTATTTCTACTCATAACAATAATACGAGCAAATTTCGTAACTATGAGAACTCCTTTTGAAATTTATAGGACTGACAATGCAATCAAGAATCATTGGAATAGCTCTCTTAAGAAGAAGCTCGAATTCTATCTCTCCACAGGGTACCTTCCACAAGATTCAAAATATGTTCACCGAAATGATAACGATGATATCCTCGGCACGGAACCCCCAAATGAAGAACCACTATCAGGTGAAATTACTGATGCTTGGAAAGTTGAAAATGAGTTGAAGATCCTTGAAACTGTGACGAAATCTCATTCGAATCAGTCAAATATTGCTATTATCCCCAGCACATCAAGCCATGGAGAGCTACTTTTGAGTTCACAGGATACTCATATGAGTAATGAGAATAATGAAGTTGATCAACAGCATGAAGTCAGAACGTTTTGTAATAAGCGCATTTCACCATATGGATCAATATGCTACGAGCCCCCTTCACCGTATGGATCAATATGCTACGAGCCCCCTAGTTCGGATAATTGCAGCAATCGTATTTCAAATTTGGTAAGTAATTTGAGGCAATCTGAAGCAGATATTGTACCAGAAACACCCCCTGCGGCTTTTATTACACCATTTAGTGGTAAGGGAAGAACCTTTATTGCTCAAACACCCGAATCCATTCTCCGTATGGCTGCAGATACCTTTCCATATACTCCTTCCATAATTAGAAGGAGAAAATTTTACCATTTCACAATGGAAACAGCCAAATCAGATTTTGAGGTTCAGTACAGTAACAGCTCTGAGAACAGTGACTTTCAAAGAAATGCTTTATCTTCAAACAGAAGTACGGATGATAGATATGGATTAAGCAGCAGCAAGTCATTAAATTTATCCCCTTCATACCGTTTAGATTTCAAAAGAACATCAGTTCTTAAATATGTTGAGAAAAAGCTTGATTTTGCCACTTACATGGAGCAGGATTGTTCTTATGATGACACAAATTTTGAAAAGTCGAAAGTTCCTCCTGAAACGAAGTTTGTATATTCGCGCCAAAAACGGCGCTGAGGTAAATCATTCAAAATCCTTATGCTCATTTCTCTCATCATTCATCATTGTTTAGTTATTATGGAACAATGCTCTTTTGCTCCATGCATTATGAATTTCTGAATTTTTAGATGCTTAGCTTTGCTCGTTAGTGTTTTCGTTGCCGCATTCATTTTTGTGCATTATACTGATGATTAAAACTATTTTGGCTTCTCAGATTTAGAGATTTTACAAGAGGGAAAAAAGGCTAAAGTCCTCACTCACAGGTATATGTTATTCTAGTTAGTATATGGCTTTTCATACGTGAATACATTATTCTTTTGAAAAGGTGTTATTTACATGTACAGTAGCGATTCAAATAGAAGTAGAATAAAGTTCAAGGTTGATGAATAAACGTTGCTTGATACAGTACTATTTTATTTGAAATGATGCTTTTACTTTGACATGATAATTAAAACATATTTTCAATGCCTGTAACCTGATTAACAGAGTGTTTAGGACCCGAAATCCGAATATGTTTCCTTGTGTTTGTATCGAAGAAACATATTCGGATTTATAGTCTTTACACATAAATTTGTGTTTTGAAATTTCGACAAACTTTCAATCGTTTTATTGAAAAATTATTTTTAATATAGAGCAAAAAATTTGATAGATAATAAGTGATATTTTTCCTTGTTTGTGCTTATCTTACTATACTTAGTTGACTTCCCATTGATAACCTATTCAAAAAATGAGAATATTCTGCGTCTTTGGGTAAGTTCTGTCATGTCTCTTGACATTAGGGGTGGGCATTAGCCAACCCAACCTACTGGGTTGGTCCAATTTGTATAAACGGATCAATCCGTGAGTTAATCTATAAAATATTAGTGTACGAATTCAATTGAGCTAATTTTTTTATATATTTTTTATTTTATGGTTAAAATTGAAGATTTTTAGTTTATGTTTTTAGTTTAGAGTTACGTTATGTGAACCTAGGTTTTAATACTGGAAATTTTGCTGCCAGTTCAGGTCGAACCGGTCGGTGGTCCTAAACTTTCAATGCCTCCGGAAAGGCCATCAAAGTTAATTGTTATATGAGAAATGAATCAAATAAGACATCAGTTTCTCTAGCAACATCATTTTCTCTTTCAAGTAAATGTAATATCAAATACACGACAACAAAAGATTCAAAAAAACCTAAAATTTACAATAACTTAAAATGAAATTGTTGTGGTTCAAAAACCGGGGTGTCAACAGTCGTCCGGTTCACTGCAAGACGAACTCGGTTGTAATTTATTTAATGTGTGGAAGACGATTATAAATCAAGTATAGATGAGACAAGGCAATTTTAGAGTGAAAAACCTCAAAGTTTAGGAAAAAACCACTTAACTAAGAGTTGGAAATGTCCTTAGTCGATTCAATAAACAAGGTGATGATCAATAAACCTCACAAATGCCTTGTTTTTCTTTAGACAACAAATGGAAGAAAGCTTATCGAAAATAAATCGATCGAATGACCAAGTAAAAAGCTAGCAAGGAAAATCAGAAGAGGATCATTTTCCTTGCCGCCCAAGTGTCCTTTTTATACGTCCACTGTGCTGCGTGAACAGTAGGGTGACGTTTAGTGCTTGTCCTCTGCGGCTAGGTCGGCTCGTGTCAGGCGGGACAGCCGCCGGACATGACTTCATAGGGCTGCACGACGCTAGTCCTTTCGGCGCTACTAGCCGGCTATCTCCAGACCAAAGGAGGCTCATATGACTCCGTCGGACCTTCCTCTGGCAGGATTGTCAAAGGTTGTCGCATGTTGAGGAATGTAGAGGGAGGCTCATATGACTCCGCCGGACCTGCCTCTGACAGGATTGTCAGAGGTTGTTGTCGCATGTTGAGGAATGTGGATGACCCGAAGCATAGCCTGTGAGATGTGGACCGATCGGTTCTGGTGAGGGGGAGAAAGCTTGGCCCTATCGATTGGGACCGATCGATATGAATGGGCGGTCGAGCCCGACTGGCCTGGCTGGGCCGTCCATTCACGTGAGCTGGAGTTAGGCCTCCAAGTTCGGCTTATGTCACTTGGGTTGGTCTGACTAAGCTTGGCCCTGATCAGGTTCAGGGTACCGGGTTCCGAGGATCTCATCATAAATAATGTAAAAATATAGCAATAGTTTAAGAATAGCATTACCGATAGAAGAGTAGATCTATATATTCGTTTAGAATTTCAATTGAAAACTATTCTTGAAACCTAAAAACCCTAAGTAAACAAATTACTTTAAAATGAGCCGGACCGTTTTTTGGCCGGCCCACGGTCCAACCGGACAATTTTAAAATCTAGATGTGAACTCGTTGACGGATTAAACCGTATTTTCAACCCATTGGACCAACCTATACGAGTTTATGGGCTTAACGGATTCTATTTATGACATATTGGGTCGGATCTGTACCACCCCTACTTGACATCACGACCAAAGCGTCAAACTAAACCTTGTAGCGACATGAGAAAATAAGATTGTCTCCTAGAGGGACTCGATGATGTGCACCACTTAGCTTTTTTACCTCGACCAATATAGATCGATCGACTAATTGGCACCTGATCCAAGATCACGTTCAATTCAATATGCAATATAATTTTCACAACATTGCACTCAACTTTTACCTTCAACATTTCTACTTTAAAGTTAAACTAATGTAATTTATCTTTAATAGTTAAATAATACAAACTATTATTAAAATATAAATAAATATATCCTTACGTCTCTAACGTTCAATTTCTACTTGTCAGACTTCATTAATAAATATAATAACATTACAATACTAATACTAGATCTCACTGCTTTCCATGACCGACGACGAGTACTGCGACCTCCATGGCCGAGAAAAATTACAGCGCCGTCTCCTCGCGGTGGTTTTGGGCTCCATCGTCTTCTTCCTCGGCTTCGTAATTCTTCTAATTTGGGTTATCCTCCGCCCTACCTGATAGATTTGTAGCTGTAATTGGTTGTGTTGTGTATTGCAATAGAAACAGAGATGTTAGTCGTCAAGCAAAATGCATATCAGTAGTATCTGTTTAAAGCAGTGATATCCCCTATTTATAATAGGGTTACAAGGGAAAGACAAAAACGCGTTTTAAAAAACGTGAAAGCATTTCTTTTATTTATTACTTCAAAGACTTCCAGAATCATATTTGCCTCTGCATTTCTTCCGTTCTTCAACGTTGGAGCTTGTTCCAACACTCCCTCTAGCGACAGAGGTGGTGATGTTCTAAAAGATCTTAGTGTCGATTAGCCAAATTTATGTCCTAAGGTTCGTAAATACAGTTTTTCCAAGGCTTTTGGTGAAGATGTCGGCATTTTGGTCCTGAGATTTTACATAGTAAAGCTTGATTTCTTTACTTTTGACAGATTCTCTGAGTGCATGAAATTTGACTTTTATGTGTTTGGCTTTGCTGCAATGTGTAGGATCTTTAGTCATAGAGATAGCTGCTTGATTATCCAGATATAGTGTTGTGGGATGATCCTGTTTAAATCCGATATCTTCTAGGATTTGTCTTAACCACACATTTTGATTTGAGGCATAAGAGGCTGCGATATATTCCGCTTCTGCGGTTGATTGAGCTACCACTTCTTGTTTTTTTGTGCACCACGAAAATGGACAATCATTTAGGTAAAATATGTATCCGGATGTGCTCTTGGAGTCTTCAGATCCTGCGTAATCACTGTCGGCATATGCTTTCAGAATAAGCTGATTTTTGCCACCATTATAAGGTAAATACAAGCCATAATCTATTGTTCCTTTGACATATCTCAATATTCTCTTTGCAAGCATAATATGACTTGTCTTTGGCCTGTGCATGTAACGAGACAGCATATTCACAGAGTAATTGATGTCTGGGCGAGTATTAGACAAATAAAGAAGGCTTCCCACAATACCACGGAACAAGGTAGCTTCAGCATCTTTTTCCCCTTCAAAAGTACTGATTTTTGTCTTATAATCCATAGGAATTTTGACTGAATTTGGCTCCGACATTCTGAATTTTTCCAGCATTTCTAAGCAGTATCGTTTTTGTGAAACAAATATACCAACATTTTTCTTTTGCATAATTTTCATTCCAAGAAAGTAATGCATCTCCCCTAGGTCTGACATCTCAAGCAATTCAATCATATTCCTTTTGAATTCATCAATAAGACTTTCCTGATTTGAGGTAATAAGTAGATCATCGACATAGAGTGAAACAATTAATGTGTCATTACCTTCAGTTGTTTTGATGAATACGGAGTGATCTACCATAGATTTTTTGAAACCAAGGTTGGATAAAATACCATTTATATGTCCATTCCATGCTCTTGGTGCTTGTTTTAGGCCGTACAGAGCTTTCTTGAGTCGATACACTTTGCATTCATTTCCTGTTGTGATGAAACCTTCTGGCTGGTTAACATATACTTCTTCTTCAAGAATTCCATGCAAAAAGGCTGTTTTGACGTCCATGTGATGTATTCTCCAGTCCAAGTTTGCTGCGATAGACAACAATAGCTTTATAGAGTCTAATCTAGCAACCGGTGCAAACACATCGTTGTAGTTAATGCCTTTAACTTGTGAATATCCTTTTGCAACTAGTCTTGCTTTGTACTTGCTTACACTTCCATTTGGATTTAATTTTGTCTTGTAGATCCACTTAACTCCAACAATATCCTTGTTTCTAGGTCTCTCCACTAGTTCCCATGTTTTGTTCTTTTCAATAGACTTGATTTCTTCTTCCATAGCATTTCTCCATTTTTCATCGCATGATGCTTCTGCAAATGTTTTAGGATCAGTCATTGTAACACAAATATCAGCAATGTAATCATTAATTCGTGTAGTCTCATCATATATCTGTGACAGATTTTTGAACCGTGTAGAGCCTTCATCCGGTGAGTCATCATCTGAGTTATTTTGAGAAGCTTCATACTCACTGTCTTCATGAATTTCAGACTCATTACCTTCATATGTAGGATCTGATTGAGAATTAAAGTCATGAAGATGTGCAGTTTCTGTTGCACTTCCATTATTGTTATTTTCATCAACTTCTTCATTTTCTTCAGGTGGAGTCACCGAGACATGATCAAGTGGTTGGTCTATATGAGATTCAACATCAGAATGATTTATCACAGCAGCAGGTAGATCATCAAGGGAACTTTCTCTTCTGATCACCACATTATCATGTTTGTTCACTTCAGGTTCAGTACCTGTAGAACAATAAGAATTAGTTTTAATAATATGATGTATCCAGTCCCACTCTTTATCTTCTTCAAATATAACATCACGAGAAATACAAATAGTTTTGGTTTCCGGAAGCATCACTCGATAACCTTTTACTCCACTGCAATATCCCATGAATATTCCAGTTTTTATTTTTTCATCTAGTTTCTTTCTCTTAGCTTCTGGAATATGCATATGACATATGCTTCCGAATACTTTTAAATGATTAACAGACATCTTTTGTTCATGCCACAGCTCATAGGGTGTTTTTCCACGCAAGGTCCGTGAGGGCAGTGCATTCAGAAGATAAACAGCAGTTGCTGCTGCCTCTGCCCAGCACTCCTTAGGTAGATTTTTCTCAAAAATTAAGCACCTTACCATTTCTACAATAGTTCGATTTTTCCTTTCACTTACCCCGTTCTGCTCCGGTGTATACGGGTTAGTATACTGATGAATAATACCTTCATTTCTGCAGAAATATTCAAGAAAATTTGAGGTAAATTCACCTCCGTTATCAGATCTGAGTTTTTTTATCCTTTTATCAGATTGTCTTTCAACCATTGCTTTGAAGGTCTTGAACGCCGAGAATGTTTCAGATTTACACTTTAGAAAATATATCCAACAGTATCGACTGAAATCGTCTATAAATATTAAAAAATATTTACTTCCACTCCATGAGCTTTCTTTCATAGGTCCACAAAGGTCTGTGTGAATTAGATCTAATTTGGCAGTGGATCGAGTGATGCTTGTGGGAAATGGTAGTCTTGTTTGTTTTCCTTTTTGACATATCAAACAAGTAGAATTTGTTAGATGAAAATTTGGAAAATCGAGAACCATACCATTTTTTTGTAGCAGTTTGAGATTTCTGACTCCGTAGTGTCCGAATCTCTTATGCCAAATCTGAGTTTCTTCAGTCATTCCAAAGCTTTTCTCTTGTTCTGATGTATATATAGGGAATAGATTGTTTTGCAGGAGAGTTGAGTATATAGAGGAACTTAGAGATGGATTTCCAATTCTGCACGTTAACCCATTGAAGGTTAGTGTGAATTTGTGTCTCAATAGTTGTCCTAAGCTTAATAAATTTTGTTTCAGCGCAGGGACATATAGGACTTCATCAATCTGAATCAGTCCTCCATCTCCTTTCAATGTGATCGATCCAATGCCTTCAACAAAAGCTTCATGACCAGTGGCTGACCGAACTGATTTTTTTTCTGTTGATTTCAGGGATATAAACAGAAATTTGTCCTTGCACATATGTTTCGAGCAACCGCTATCAAGTATCCAACCCGAGTTTGCATCATCACAAGTGAGTAAACTTATCTCTAAGTCACATATGTCTTCGAAAATAGAGAAATCTGCTATATTTGCTTGTTCACTTCCTCCTATTTTGTTTGTTGGACACACTTTTTCAATATGACCAAGATTTCCACACTTAGAACATCGAGCATCTGGCCTCCACCAACAGTCTTCAGGCCTATGATTCGTTTTAGTGCAATAAGGACACACTCCTACAAGTTCTCTTCTTTGTCTCCAGCTCATTGCATTATGGTTATTGAAAGTGTGCTGAGGCTGATTTGTTGAAGTATTTCCTTTATATATATTCAATGCAGAATTTTCACAAGGCTCATGTGATACTAGAGCAATTTCATTCTTCGTAGATATTTCCTCAAGTTCCAAGGGTCTGATGGAGATTCGTTTTTCCGAAGACTGAAGTGAGCTGATGAACTCACTAAATGAGGTTTTATCTTCTGTAAGTCCAGCAAGTTTCTTTAATTTTTCACATTCTTCGATTGCGCACAATTTAGCTTCAAATTTGTTTGGCAAACTCATAGATGCCTTCTCAATAATTTTTTCATCTGACAAATCTCCTCCGAGGGCTCGAATTTCATTAACCATCTTCACGGTACGATCATAATACTTTTGAAGTGTTTCCTTATGATGCATTCTATTTGCTTCAAAATCTGCCATTTTATTTCGAATGTGCATTTTCCGTATTTGATCTCCACCTTCATATAACTCTTTCAATCTATCCCATATAGCCTTTGGTGTTTGACAATCCGCAATTTTATCGAACATAGTTTCTGAAAGGGCATCGTGTAGTATAGTCATGGCTTGGTATTTGAGTATGACATAATCTTCATATGTTTTCTTCTCTGCCTCAGTAGCAGTAGGGGTTATGGAGGTATTTTTATATTTCTCTACAACATGCCATAGATTCTTTGACTTCAAGTATGTTGTGATTTTGTTGGACCAGGAAAAATAGTTGTTGCCTTCCAGAATAGGAGGGCATTGAGTTGAGTTTGTAGTCATCTTTCAGACCTGATAAAAAACTACAAGCACAAGTTTGTACACGGGTATGGTGGTTCCTTACCAAATAGCTCCGATACCATGATAGATTTATAACTGTAATTGGTTGTGTTGTGTATTGCAATAGAGACAGAGTTTGTAGCCATCAAGCGAAATGCATATCAGTCTAACATTCAAAGCAGTATGATATCCCCTATTTATAATAGGGTTACAAGGGAAAGACAAAAACACGTTTTTAAAAACGTGAAAGCATTTCTATTATTTATTACTTAAGAGACTTCCAGAATCATATTTGCCCCTGCATTTCTTTCGTTCTCCAACGCGGGAGCTTGTTCCAACACGGCGGCTGTGATGGGGCGGTTTCGGAGGTTGTCTGAAATGGAAAAGGCGAAGAAGATTCTGAATCAAGATAGCTTCACACGGCAGCGGATAAGGAAACTTGAGGAGAATCTCCGGCGAACTCAGAAGGAGAATAAGAGGTTAGAGCTTGAGATATTTATGTTCCAATGGATGGCTGGGCTTGTGAGTCTCTACGCTTTTAATATCTCCGACGCGGCAGAGATGTCATTGTTGGAAATGATGCTGCTTAAATCTAGGTCCAATTGTTGGGCCTCAAAAACTTTATAATAAGTTTTAGGTCCAAATGTATTATTTAAATATGTATGTTTGTATTAGGGTTTATGCATTGAAGTTGAATGAAATTTTAGTCATAAAAACTAGCAGTAAATCCTTTCATCTTTGCATTTTCCGGCAGCCCTAATATTCGTATTTCCGATGCGTTCAGGGATCTTGTAGCTATACAAATGACTACAAGACCACCACCGAAATCGAACATATGATTTCTCACATTGTATCAGAGCAATAGCTTGTCGAATTGTGGCTTCAATCTTTTGTTTGGGTCTTAGAACCCTAAATGTGTTTTCTTTTGTGTTTTCAAACTGAAAATTTTCAGCCGAAACGCTTGTTTTGAAGGCTGAAAATTACAGTCGCAAACTTTGTTTCAAAGCTTGAAAATTTCAGTTTTGCTTTTGTAGATCTATGTAAATGGTGAAG
Organism: Utricularia reniformis; assembly: GCA_009725065.1. Classification (NCBI taxonomy): domain Eukaryota; kingdom Viridiplantae; phylum Streptophyta; class Magnoliopsida; order Lamiales; family Lentibulariaceae; genus Utricularia; species Utricularia reniformis. Next base: position 55,518 of record RWGZ01001605.1, read on the forward strand.
AATGAAAAGGCGAGTTTAAAGATCAATTGACCAAGCCCGGATCTGGAGAAAAAACTCCTCCGGCGTTGGCTGCGGCATTTTTCTCTGTTCTTTTCAAACCAACAACCAAATAGTTTTCATTTTTTGCTTCCGATAACAAATCTGTGTAACCATGCTTATTTCAAGCGTAAATTGCGCTGAGGCTAAAGGCCAAAACCTTAGCTTTGGTAGTGTCATAATGCTTGTCACACTGGTTATCCCGAGGTCTGTTCAAACCTCAAAACCATAAAAATGCAGTCCAACATTCAATGCCTAGTTTCGGCCAAGATGCAAAAGTCTTCGGGTTTTCAGTTCGCTTGGGAAAGCCTCTCAAATTCAATATACCATAAATGTTGCCTTAAACTTTTTTGAATTTCGGTAGTTACGGTATTTTAGAATATCGTAAAACCCCTACTATGTTAGTGGATAAAGATAAAATAAATTTAAAGATAAACCAAAACTTGAATCAAGCTTTCAGACATTAGCTAGTCCAAAATTCTCATCGTTAGAGGTAGATGATTAGACACGAGTTGATTTGATTCAAGTAAAATCTACCGGATTCAAGAATTTACAATTGCAACATCAAGGGGAGTGTTGGAAATGATGCTACTTAAATCTTGGGCCAATTATTGAGCCTCAAAATTGGTGTAATGGGATTTAGACCCAAATGTATTGTTTAAATATGTATGTTTGTATTAGGGTTTATGCATTGAAGTTGAATGAAATTTTAGTCACAAAAACCAGCAACCGTCCCTTTCATCTTTGCATTTTCCTGCAGCCCCGGTATTTGTATTTCTGTTGCGTTCCGGGATCTTGTAGCTAGATAAATGGCTACAAGACCATCACCGAAACCGAATATATGATTTCTCACAGTCATGGGTGATGAAACAGATGATTCGGGAAGTAAGGTTTAGGATTCAAGATCTAGAATTGGGTTACGCCGGAGGTGATCAATCTTCGTTGAAGAGGGTTCTTGCTCCTACTGATGAGATTTGAAGGTGAATGTTTCAGATTATAGCTTGTAAATGTATGAAGTAAGAGTAGATAACAGAGGCAGCCACAATCATAAGATAATGTCCAAAGAATAGCATTAGATCTAAAACAGAATTGTACCCTTTTATATGGACAACTTAACAAAAGTGCTATAACGTTTTCTTCAAAATAAAATGACTTCTCAGCATTTATATTTTCTCTATCAGACAGATGCGGCAGCCCTTTAGCGTTCTTCCTGCAGCAGCCCTTCAACACTCCCTCTGGTTGCGGAAGGAGGAAGATTTTGAAAAAACTCCCCAGAAATAACACCAATTTTTTATCTCAGGTAAGTGAACAGAGTTTTTCCCATATTTTTTGTAAAAATATCAGCATATTGCTCATCAGATCTTACATGGATTAACTTGATTTCTCCTTCCTTTACCGCCTCTCGAAGAGCATGAAATTTTAACTTCATGTGTTTAGCCTTACCGAAATGTGTTGGATATTTTGCAATAGAAATTGAAGCTAGGTTGTCAACATGTAGAGTGGTTGCCCTCATATGCTTAAATCCAATCTCTTCTAAAAGTTATCTTAGCCAAGCACAGTGGTTAGAGGCATATGATGAGCAATATGCTGTGATTATGCCGTAGATTAAACCACTGCCTCTTGCTTTTTTGTGCACCATGAAAATGAACACTGATTTAAGAAAAATATAAATCCAGAGGTGCTCTTAACATCATCTGATCCTGCATAATCACTGTCAACATAGCCTAACAATGTCATATCTTTCATATTTTCAGAGTATGGTAGAAATAAACCATAATTCATGGTCCATTTTATGTATCTAAGCACACACTTGTCAAGCACAAGATGGCTAGCTTTTGGTCTATGCATATATCTCGAGAGCAGATTAACAATATGATTAATATCTGGTCTCGTATTAGCAAGATATAAAAGGCTGCCAATCATATCTCGGTATATAGTTAGATCTATATCAGTTTCACTTTCAAAGCTACTGATTTTTCCTTTGTGTTCATTTGGAATTTTGACTGAATTTGCATCAAGCATTCTGAATTTTTTTAACATCTCTGTGGAGTACTTTTGAATGAAGAGAATCCTTAATCATTTCTTTTGAGTGATTTCCATTCCTAGGAAATATTGCATTTCATCGAGGTCAGACATTTCAAACACTTGAGTCATAGAGTCTTTAAAATCGATGATATAATCTTCTTTGCTGGAGGTTATTAGCAAATCATCCACATACAAAGAGACAATGAATATATGATTTCCTTCCAATTTCTTTATATGTACTGAGTGATCTGCACATGATTTTGTGAAACCAAAGTTGATGAGAACTTCATTAATCTTTTCATTTCATGCCCTTGAAGATTGTTAAGACCATACAAGGCCTTTCTTAAACGGTATACTTGTTCTTCATTTCCATGTTTCACAAAACCTTCTGGCTGATAGACATAGACCTTAGACCTCATCTTCTAAATTTCCATTTAGAAACGCAGTTTTGACATCCATGTTATGGATGAACTTTCCATTGTTGATTTGTTGCTATAGATAGCAAGAGTTTTATTGAATCAAGTCGAGCAACAGGCTCAAAAATTTAATTGTAATTTATACCTTGAATCTAAGAATAACCTTTAGCTACCAGTCTTGTTTTGTGCTTATTATTACTTCTATCGGAGTTTAACTTTGTCTTGTAGATCCATTTTACTCCAACTATATCTTGATTTGCTGGTCTCTCCACCAATTCCCAAGTCTGATTTTTTTAAATAGACTGTATCTCTTCTAACATGGCATTTTTCTATTGTTCTTGAGTAGAAGCTTCTGCAAAAGTCTTAGAATTAGTTAAATCAATACTTGAATCAACAACATAATTTTCAATCGCATCTTTTGAGCATAAATATCATATAAAGATTTATATTTTGTAGGTCTAGCATATGAAATTTCATTTTCAGATTCATTTTCAAGGTTTGTATCAGATTCATTTTCAGATCCACTTCCAGGTCCAATTTCAAGGTTTGCAGCAAATTCATTTTGGGAATTCTCATTTTCAGATCCACTTCGAGCTCCAATTTCAAAGTTGGAATCAGATTCATTTTGTAAGTTCTCATTTTCAGCCTCATTGATATTTCCAGCTTCAGTTAAATCATTTGAGCTTCTAGGTATTCTCTCTTCCTGTATTTTAGATATTTCATTGTTATTTGGTTGAACTATTTGTGGAGTGATATTTATGTTGACTTCATCTCTTGCACTATCAATCCTTTTTTGTTGTTGACCAATTTCAGTATGACAACTTGAACATGCTTTAACTATATGATGAGTCCAATCTTATTCCTTATCTTCTTCGAAAATTATATCCCTGCTGATACATATAGTTTTACTCTCCGGGAACATAACTTTGTAGCCTTTAATCCCACTACAATATCCCATGAATACTCCTGTCTTGGTCTTGCTATCCAATTTGTTTCTATTGACATCCGGAATGTGCACATGACATACACTCCCAAACACTCTTAAGTGCTTAACACTTGGTTTTGAGTTATGCCATAGTTCATAAGATGTTTTATTATTTAGGGACCTAGTGGGCAGTACATTTAGGAAGTACAAGGCCGTGGAAGTAGCTTCTGTCCAACATTCATTTGGTATATTTTTTTCAAACATTAAGCATCTCACAATTTCAACAATAGTCCTATTTTTCCGCTCACTTATTCCATTTTGTTGAGGAGCATAAGGAGTAGTGTACTGATGTAGGATTCCCTCATTCATACAGAAGTTTCTTAGAACATTATTGATAAACTTCCCGTCGTTATCTGATCTTAAAGCCTTTATTTTCCTTTCTGTTTGACGTTCCACCATAGATTTAAATGTTCTGAAGGCTGCAAAAGTTTCTGATTATCTCTTTAGAAAATAGATCCATCAATATCTACTGAAGTCATCAATGAATATAATGAAATATTTGCTTCCACTCCATGTTTTTAACTCGAGAGGTACTTATTGGAAATGGAATCATGGTTTGTTTTCCTTTCTGACAAATCATGCAAGTAGAATGTAATAAATCAAAAATAGGAAGATCAAGAACCATACCGTTTTTCTGTAGTGGCTTGAGATTCTTCACTCCAAAATGTCCAAACCTTTTGTGCCATTTTTGAGTTTCTTCAATTGCTGTGAAACTTGTTTCATGATCATCAGAGTTGATTGTGAACAGATTATTGTCCAGTAAGGATGACATTATGTAAGATTTTGTCAAAGGATTTTCAATTTTACACTTCAGTCCGTCAAAGGTGAGCTTAAACTTGTGTCATAGCAGCTGTCCCAAACATAATAAATTATGTTTCAATGCAGGAACATAGAGAACTTCATTTATGGATATTGGTCTATCATTTCCATTCAAGGTAGTTGTGTCAATCCCTTCAACAAATGCAATATGTCTAGTTGAAGATTATATGGTTTCTTTTGTGTGGCTTACAGTTCATCAAATAGATTCTTATCCTTGTACATATGTTTAGAACATCCGCTGTCAAGGATCCAACCTGTGGTTGAGTCAAAGCAAGTTAACAAACTGATTTCCAGGTCAGCCATATCGTCGAAGAATGAAAATTCAACGGTGTTAGCAAGTTCTCACCTTTTTGTTGTAGGGCACACTTTGTCTATGTGTCCCAAGCTTCCGCACATGTTGCACTTTGCATCTGGTCTCCACCAACAAAAATCATCTTTGTGAATTGTTTTGGCACAATGAGAACAAATCCCCATGGTTTCACGTCTATGCTTCCAATTTGTATTTCCTTGACTATTTATAATATTTGATGGATAATGCATCATTCCTTTCCCTTTGTTTATATTCACATAATTTGCTTCTAATGCATTTTGACTTGTAAGTGCAACTTCATTTTTCAGCAACAGTTCTTCATCTTCATATGGTCTGATAGCTATGCTCTTCTCCGATGATTGTAGTGCAGTTACAAAGTCCATGAAGGTAAATTTTTCTTCTTTGATTCCCATAACTTTCTCCCGCTTTTCACATTCTTCGATTGCACACAACTTTGCCTCAAATGTGTTTGCCAAACTCATGGAGGTCTTCTCTATGATTTTTTCATCTGAAAGATCACCCCCAAGCGCCCTGATTTCATTTACAATTTTGACTGTTCTATCGTAATATTCTTGGAGGGTTTCTTTATGATACATTCTGTTTGCTTCAAAATCAGTCATCTTGTTTCTAATATGTATTTTCCTTATTTGATCTCCTCCTTCGTATAAGCTCTTCAACCGATCCCATATTGCTTTCTGGTTTAGACAAAACTTCATTATCTAGTTCTTAAAATTTTTAGACAATTTTGAGAACTAATTCTCAAAATTGTTTAGACAATTTTAGTTAATTTAGTTCTCAAAATTTTTTGAAGGTGAAACTAATTCTCATACTTCGTAAATATTGATAAATCTCGTTCTCAAAGTTTGATTTTTCCACACGAGGATTGATTTTGCCAAATTTTGGACATTGTGGATTATTTTTGTGAAAACTATCAAAGTATAAGGATTACGGATACCAAATTTGTCAAAACCACCATATTTGAAGACCAAACAAGTCATTTTCTAATTAAATGTCAAGACTGTATGTGTAGAAATAAATGGAGACCAAAATTTTATATACTTTATAAAGTCAATTAATATATGATTATGTTTCTATATAACTTGCAAAATGCAAACTTTTTAACAATATAAAACTTGACCCTACATGTTAAATAATTGTAATTGAAGACGTGAATGCAAACCAATTATGGCCAAAAAATCCAAGACGAAGAGCAAATTTTGAATTTTGAAACATGTGGATAGATTAGTAAATTTAAAGTATAAGATACAAATTATTAAATTAAAAGTTTTATTGTTTTTTGGGACAAATTAAATTTACTATGTTCGATGACGATTATTTAATCTCAGTTTAACATTTAATTGTTATGTGATACGAACATTTAGTATTCGAAATGTGTTCACATTATCTATGATCG
>RWGZ01001606.1:0-22740 GCA_009725065.1 Utricularia reniformis
TTATCCACGTTTACAGAAGCATCATCGGTGCAAGCGAATTGCAGAGCGGCGACGTTGACAATTCTGCTCTCAGCCATCTGATCGGCTCAATAATGAAGATTAAAATTCAATAGGAATAGCAAAATGAGGAAGTTTCGTTGGATTTTGTATCAATATGGCGTCGGCCACCATTCTAGTTTGGTTTGGACTCGTCAACAGCGACATGTGATTAAAATGACTTTTTAACAAATATTAAAATTAGTATAATATTATTTATATTTGATTTACAAATTTATATTGTTCTTTACTTTCAGAAATCATCTCAAATAATTACAAGATGTGATAGTGTCGTATGAATACGATATATTAAGTTTTATAACTTTTTTATTACTTTATTTTTTTTAGTATGATATGATTCGTATTGAAATTGAGATTAGTTTATTAAAAATCAATATTTTCATACCATACTGTATACAACGTCAAATTTCTTGTAGTACCAATATTTTTTTTGTACAGGTTGATATCGGATATTAGGATCAATTTCTGGGTTTGTCAGATTAAATCCTTAAAATTAATTAAATATTAAGTTTTATAAAAAATAATTTTTGATACCAACCGATATACTATCCGGCATACCGATCGTTTCGCTCATATCGATCCAGATCGGTAGCAATTCTGGACAGATATGAAAACATTGTTAAAAATATCAATTTTGTATTATTATATAGGAATATATTTATCATTCTTTCTAGATATATCATTACAAATTATAAAAATATTAAACAATCTTAAATTTCTTAAATTTGAAAGAGTAATGTTTTTATAAGGTTTCTAAATTTTAAAATATTGAAAGTAAAACTACAAAAAATACTGTTATTATAATAATTTCGTAGTTATATTGATCAATAAACTTTTAAAAAGTTGTAAAATTATGTAATTGAACTCAAGACAAATCAAAATCATTTATTGACAATGTACAATAATTCTTTAAATGTATCATTAGTTTGTATTTAATATTTTAAATTAAAAGATATAATAATTCTACCTTTATACTTTGAAATACTTCAAAATAAATTATGCCATTTTAATCAAAATGACACCAAAAAATAGATTACAAATTAATATTATTCATTCACATAAATATATTTTAATTTTAAAGGATTTTAAAATTTCAAATGAACGAATCACTTATACTATTTTAAATTGAGTGCATAAGTTAAATTTAAAGACTTTAATTGGGAGTGAGGTTTAAAAAGTCAAAATGTTATATAAATTTTGTTATATTAGAATCACAACAAGATAGTGAAGATAACCGTCACGAAGAATAGAAGAACCGACTTGTAAGGAAAAACTAAATTATATTGAAAACTATTCTACATAGTTTATATAAGAAAACCTATGAACTAAAAGACTTAAATACCCACATTACATATGTGCACTTATTTACAATATTTGACACCCCATCAAGACGAAGCGTCTTGAAGATTGGAAATGAATGAACGAACTTCGAGTAGATTCACGTGATTGAGCATACATCCAAAAAGCAAGAAGGGGAGAGACATGGTGAATAAATCGACAACTTGATCACGTGTAAACACATGTTGATCTTGTCTAAAAATATTTTAGAGGTTTCGTTTTTAGATCAATCAATTTCTTATATCATTTTGAATTCAATTATTATGGGGACACAAGCAATATACGAGGTTGGACTCACAATGCGTAGGCTTACGTCCTCTGGAGAGCATAGCTCTACCTTGGTTTCCACTATAATAATCAAAGGTTACAAGTACAATCAAGAGATGATGATAATCCAAGTGAAAACGGTACGAAAAATGATCAAATCCGTTCCGTCACACCCGAGGAGAGGGGACTCACGACTTTTCGCCACAATGTCGCGAGTCCATGCACAATTTCGCGGATGGGGTGCTGGTTGCAACTTCTCGACACAATGTCGCGACTACATGCACAATGTTGCGACTCCAACAAGCAAAATATGGCGGATGAAAAAAATGTCGCGAGTAAGGGGGCAAGGCGACGAAAGCTCGCGACTACTGGCATGAGTACAAGTTCTCGCGACTTTTTGCTCACAAAGTCGCGAGTCATGGGGTTGAGTTAAGGTTCTCGCGACTTTTTGTCACAAAGTCGCGACTGGGTCACAAACTCTCGAAACCGGAGCTTTGGGAAGCGTGCCAAGAGTTTGAACCATTTCTGTAACCTAGGGTCTTGTATTTATAGAAAATTCGGCCCAATAAGTCAACTTAAGGTCTAAAAACTCAATCTTAGTCAAATTAACTAAACTTACTTAGAAAATATTCAATTAAATCAGAATAAGTGTCACAGGGTCTAGAAANTTTGAACTATGGCATGGCTACAAAAACTCTGTTAAAAATCTTAAAGTCTTCGGTTGTGTATGTCATGTACACATACCAGCAGCAAAAAGAACAAAATTAGAGGAAAAATCAAAAACTGGAGTATTTATGGGCTATGCCAGTGGGGTGAAAGGATACAGAATTTTATTCCCTTCCGAAGGAAAAATGTGTATTAGTAGAGATGTGATTTTTGAAGAAAATAAAGAATGGGACTGGACAAACCACACAATTAAGAACTGTAATTCATTCATTTCAGGTGTTGAAAACAAGTCAGATGAGACTGAACAAAGGAACATTCACAGAATCTATGAAGAAGATCATGAGGAAAATACAAATTCAGAATCAGAAACATCAATGCAGCAGCCTTTCATTGATGAAACTGTGGATGAAACTGAGGAAAATCTGGACCAATCAGTTGAACAAGTACCCGAGCTGCATGAGGAGATTGAAACTACACAAACAAATCTGGAAAATCAAGGTGAATCAAACTCTCAATTTGATTACACTGTTTATGATTCTGATTATAATGATGCCCCTGTGCGTATGCGAGACCTTGCTGCCATATATGATGAAACTGAACAAATTGATCTTCATGCTGATATTTGCATTAATGATCCTTTAATTTATTCAGAAGCTATTTGTTTGGACAAATGGAAAGATGCAATGACTGCTGAAATGGAATCAATAGAAAAGAATGATACTTGGGATTTGGTTGAGAGACCAAAAGACAAAATGGTTGTAGGAGTAAAATGGATCTACAAAACCAAGTTGAACTCAGATGGAAGTGTAAACAAGTTCAAAGCTAGACTCGTGGCGAAGGGATATTCTCAAATACAAGGTATCAATTATAATGAGGTGTTTGCTCCAGTGGCTCGTATTGATTCAATAAAGTTATTATTGTCTATAGCAGCTTGTTTGAAGTGGAAAGTGCACCACATGGACGTTAAGACTGCTTTCTTGCATGGGATTCTCAAGGAGGAAGTTTACGTTGAACAACCCGAGGGTTTTTTGAAAAATGGAGAGGAAAGAAAAGTCTATAGACTGAAAAAGGCCCTCTACGGCCTAAAACAGGCTCCACGAGCCTGGAATGAACGGATAAATGGCATATTGAATGAGCTTGGATTTAACAAAACAAATGGAGAACATTCAGTCTTCACAAAACATACCGAAGGTAACAATATTATTCTTGTATCGCTTTATGTCGATGATTTATTGATTACGTCAAGTGATGAAAACTGCCTCCATGATCTCAAGAAATCCTTGATTCAATTTTTCGAAATGACTGATCTAGGTGAAGCACACTATTTCTTAGGAATGGAAATTTCTCAACTTCGGGAAGTAGGTACGTTTATCTCTCAGAAAAAATACTGCTTGGAGATTTTGAAAAGATACAATATGTTGGAGGCAAATTCAGTAGCCACCCCTGTTGAATTTAAGACTAAAATTTCTGCTTGTGAATCTGAATTGGATGCTGATGCTGGAATATTTAGAGGTATTGTGGGAAGTTTGATTTACTTATCGAATACTCGTCCTGACCTAAATTATATTGTGAATGTGCTATCACGATACATGCATCGACCAAAAACCAGTCACTTGTTGCTAGCTAAAAGGGTACTCAGATATATTAAAGGAACACTAGATTACGGACTGTTTTTACCTTGCTCTGAATCTGAAAATTATCTTACCTTGTTGGGCTATGCAGACAGCGACTATGCCGGATCTGAAGATGCCAGGAGCACTTCAGGGTACATCTTCTTCTTAAATAATTGTCCGTTTTCTTGGTGTACGAAAAAACAGGAGGTGGTGGCTCAGTCAACTGCAGAATCGGAGTATATTGCCGCTGCTCTAGCTTCAAATCAGAACAGATGGATTAGACAAATTCTCGAAGACATAAATCTTGCACAGAAACAGCCCACCTTATTACATCTCGATAATCAAGCTGCAATATCCATTGCAAAGGATCCAACTCACTTCAGCAAAGCAAAACACATCAAAGTGAAGTTTCACTCTTTGAGAGAAGCCGTCAAGGACAAAGAAATTGAGTTCAAATATGTTAAATCTGAGGATCAACGAGCGGATATTTTCACTAAGAGTCTCGGTAAGTTGTTGTTTACACATCATAGGTCCAAAATCAGAGTTATATCCAACCAAGAGTTTCAAAATGTTGCATCTTCATCAGTCAGGGGGAGTGTTGATGTAACTGATGAAGACAAAGTGAATACGATGGCAGCAGGGAAATGAAGATGAGGCTTTACTTATTACTATGTCGCATTTTAAGTTTCTTTTAACTGATGAACAGTGGAGTGTTTTTAGCCCACTATAAATACTTTGTTTTTTACTCTAATGAAGCACTTTCGTCGTTCAATTGTTTCAAATCCCTAATCCCCTTTTCATTCTGCAAATGATTCCAGGATCATAACTACTCAAATCAACAATATGTAGTCAACAATATTTATTTATTTCCATTTGGTCATTAACTAATCCCCGTGTTATCTTGCCAAATGGTAATATATAACTTATCACCCAAGCTGGAACTATCAAACTTCATCATAATCTCATCCTCAACTATGTTCTCTTTATACCATGTTTTAAATTAAATCTTCTTTCCATTGGAAAACTTCTTCGAAACTCCGATTTTCACTTATCTTTTACTGTCCCGACGAATTCTGAAATCATTGTCGTCGCCTACACCTGACAAAGGTTGTACGTCCTTGACTCAACATCCTTAGACTATAAAATAATTGATATTTTTTAAAAAATCACCACCTTTACTTTCAAAGATGAGGCAAGCCCTACATATGTTGTTGTATGTATTAAAATTTCTTTGTTTATGTTATGTAACTACTACTACTTGATCTTTGTGGCATGTCCATTTGGGACATCCCTATGAAAAAGTGCTTGAATTTCTATCCCAAAACTAATCTCCTAACCACAATATTAATTCACCTTATTATGTTTGTTACATTTCAATAATTCATTGACCGTCATTTTCTTCAAATCTTATTGAAACTTCTAAATCATTTGATTTACTACATCTTCGATATGTGGCGGCCATATGATCAGATCAACCAACAATAAATAGGGAACCTTATTTTCTTACAATTGTAGATGATTACCACCGGACCACATGAACTTTTCTCTTGAGTGATAAGAGTAATACAAAGGAACTCCTTTAAATTGTTGAAGTTCATTTTTATTATGATGTCAAGATTATTCAAATTGATAATGGATCTAAGTTTTTTAATCATACATGTGAATCACTCTTCTCTTCTAATGGTATATATCATCAAATCACTTGTGTATATATCCGACAACAAAACAGAGTAGTTGAGAGGTAACATAAACATCTTATTCAAACTCCTATGAAATTATTTTTCATGTCCATATGCCCATTCGTTTCCTTTATTTTGTGTTTAAAGGAAAAACATATCATTTTCTAAGTCATTTCCCTAAGATGTTTTCATCCCTTAACAAAAATTACCCCCCATTGTTAGACTAACTCCGGTGGGGACTGATAATTTCTCTAACCCAGTCATGATGCACCTAAAACTAACCAATAACTTAGTCTTGACAATAACTATGGCCCAATGACTATTTAGAACTCAAGGGGCTAATTAAATCATGGGGAACCAATGAAGACTTTGAAAATTTTCCATCAGAGGACACGAGGAACTTAGGCTCCAAAAGGAACTCAAATCATTGTTTAAAAATGGTATTGCATATCACAAATATATTTGTCTAACTCTATATTCATATGGGCATGTCCAATTAGCATTTTGACCATCTACTCCTTGTCCTCATATGAGGTACGAAATCCAAGTAATCCACATCAGTACGAACATCACTGATGGTACATTAATTAATAAATACAAAATTCACAAACTAATAGCCCCAAAACCTATTAAAGCGAATGAATTCAAACGCCAAAAGAAAGCACAAAAACAATTAATCAAACGACAAATGTTTTACCAAGACAAAATTTAACAAGTCCATTAAAAATAAACAACTGATCAAAAGACAACGCAAAAAAACAGGGTTTCTTTTCCCACTTAAGGAATCACATAATAGAACCAACCACATTAAACAAAATCTTGATATAGATACCTTTTTCTCTAGAACAGTCTCTCACAGGCCGAGACATCGACAGCCTGCAAGCCGATCAACTCCTTCCCCACAGGATCAGAATGAACAACAGCCATTGCCGCATTAAATACAGCTTTCTGATAATAATCATCACCAACCTTCGATAAAATCTCTTTAAACACCTTGAAATCCAATCCTGCGGACAATATTAACTTGCCGATAATATCACCGAAGCCTGATGGTGCTTTAGGTAGATCAATAGCAAGATCTTCGAGAATTGTAGCGTAGAGGAAGCATCCATTCACGATATCACTTACAGTGACGATGTTCTTCGAGAGCAAGTACACTATAAGTTCAGAAACAAGTGTAGTGATGATTTGCGAGCTTTTTTCCAACCCGAAATAGATGGTTTCTTTGATGAGTTCGGGATGATAAGCAGGGGACTTCAATTCTTCTACACATAATGCGGCTTCATCAAGTTTTCTAATACAGAAGTACTCCTCGAGAAGAGATATAGTTTTCTTCTTAAGCATACCAGGTTCCATTCTTGAACTCGGGGCCGGTTGTTTCTCAGAAGACTTTGGGAGTGAAGCAGGAGCTTCGTAATTGGCTTGAGAGTCGGGTGATACATTACTATGCTGTAATAATGAAGAGTTTCTTCCACTCATATCCCTTGCATTACCCTGTGGAAGAATCCTTTGGCTTCCTGATAGTGATTTCCCTACGAGTGAAGATTGGATACGGCTAGAATTCTGAGAATTGGACCGAGATCTCGGAATTTCCCAGTTTTCATGGTCTGTGAGAGTTATTCCAGGCATTTTTTTTGTTGAAGGCATTCCTGGCATCATACCACCGGAACCAGGTCGGTTCATTGGGAAAACAGCAGTGTTAACAGTTCCTGATCCACTAGAAGAATGAGCTCGGCTGTTCCTAATACCAGCAGTGGCACCTGGACGTAATCCGAGTGTTTTTTCAGCATCTGAATGGATTTCACTGATGGTTTTTGCTTTCACTTCTTCTCTTCTTGGAATCCAGTTATTGGCACGGAGATCCAGTACATTTTTTATCATAAAACGAAGGCGTGCAACCAACTGAGGATTTGTCGACAGATCTTTTAATCGACTGAAGTACACATCATTGATACGCTTGGATTTTTGGTTCTCATCGAGCTGTTTGCCAATTGTGCTGAAGAATTGGCATATTGCCTCAACATTCTCTTCTGCAGGGCAGATCTGATTGTCTTTTCCAAGCAGTTCCTGCTCAATACATAGAGATAGAAGTAAGACTCTTCGGCTACGGAGTAAGATTTAGATGAAAATAATAAAAACCTGAACAATGTGATGAACTATCTTCTCTGGAACCATATTTTGCTTCAAAAGTTCTCCAATTAAACGAATGTTTCCGAGCGTTCGGAGTTTCACCATCCTTTCTTTATCTCTACGTTCAGCTTCTTGCTCAGGAGCTGTCATATTTGCAACCTCTTCTCTCAATTTTCCAGCGCCTTCAAATGCCTCTTGGCAGTTATTCAACAGAACTCGCTTAAATGTTACTTCTTTTCCACCAGCTTCTTCTGCAGGGAAAGGAGGAAGCTTTTCGTTCAAATCTGAGCATAACATCGCATACATGGGGCAAAATGTAGGCTCGAGTACTGCTTTATCGAATATCAATGAAATGACTCCCTGCAGATTAAACAGATACATATTTAGCTTTGAGAAGATTCACAGAAGAAAACTGGAGGCATAAACAACACCAGCTTTGCCAAAGAAATGCACTACCTTTAAAATATCAGCAGAAGTAATTCCTGATTCAATCAACTGACCCTTTAGAAGGTCAAACTTCTCAGGTGTTAGCTTATTAAGTATGCTGGAAGACAGAACAAACATTTCAGTATTGTTATTCAAACAACTCATCCAAAAGTTTAAAAATTAGAACTCATTTATGATTTAATAATATATAAAGATGGAAAATGAAGTGAAATGAGAAACATGGTTTTAAAGCACAGGTTTTATCACAGTATTACTGAGGAAACACAGTTACTTCAGAAAATATTACCCCTTAACAGTTTTCAAAACACGTTCCTTATCAGATAGACTCCCCCTTTGTGCAGACCATGGGACCTCAGCTTTTATCAGAGCAGGTGCAGCCTATTTTTATTGAAACGAAAGAGAATTATGAAGTGATCAGCATGCGATTAATTACATGAGCACGAAAAATTATATAAGCTTTAATTTGGCACCATGGCATGACTAAATATATAAATGTGCTATTATGATAAAAATAAGAGGTTCCATTAGATAAAATGCAATTAGTGTCAAAATGCAAATTACCCCTTGCCCTTGAGCAGGAGAAGCAGATGACCTACTGTACTGCTGCTCCTTATTGTATTGACCCATATCTTGTTGTCGAGGGTCAAACCGTCCACCAAATTGATGGTCACGAGATGCCTCCCAAGATCTTTCCTCTGCAGGAAATTGTGCAAAACGATTTCTCCAGTCCCTGTTGTCAGTATCAGAGTGCCTTCCAGTACCCTAATTCACAATTAGAACAGAACATCATTGGATTTACCTCCCAAAAGTATGAGTAAAATTAAATAAATAAACAGCTCAAAAGTTTTCAGAATATCAATCTCTCATAGAACAAACAGAACTTGAGTAAGTGGGGCAAGGATTGATATGGATGCACACAATATGGTACAAATAATAATAATAAAAAAATATTCAAGGTTTACAGTGTTTTCTCCATGATTCCAGGTGGGGTCTGAAGCAAAAAACTCAGCCTCAACTTCTCTCTTCGCATTAAGAATACCTTCAGGAGGTGCTACTACCTGTAAATAAAAATATAAAGATTTATTCAAATTCAAAAGACAAGGAGCGCAATAACAAACTTTGATGCCTTGCACTAATAATTTTAAAATGTAACTTGCAATATGAAATTGTACCAATAATGGAAAACAGAATCAGCAAGATGATCACACTCTTGTAGAAAATGTAAATAAAGTACTTGAATGAACGACCAACTCTTGTTTGTAAAAAATACCTCTCTCAGCTCCATGAGCTGATCTCTAGTATAACGGACCCTATCATTGCTCTCAAAACGAGACTCAGCAGCCTGCCATCAATTAAAATACGAAAAAAGACATCAGGACATAGAAAGGATATAATCAATTAAATCCATTGGATATCTAATTTAAAACGGCACATGATGCAAATTTTAAAAAAGCACAAGGCGTCACACAATTGTCTTATAAATATTGCATCAAATTGAAAGTTCAAGTATTTGTAGGATCTTTATGGGCAATCCAATACTCCTTAAATGCCCACCTAAATCCTACGAATTGCTTTACGTCCATATTTACGACATTACACACCTTACATGCACTGCCAAGAATTAGGACATCAAACCAAAGGATTTAGGGCAACAAATTTTAACAATGCAGGCAGTGATGTGCTAGTTCTCCTAGCACATCACTCACAATAAGGACAGGGTTAGACACTAAAAAAAGGATCAGCATATTGGCATTGAGAACCAAACAGGAGTTCACAATCAGTCATTCTTTTTAACAATGATTTAATGAATTCCAGGCGTCCATATTGTTGGTATGTGTCTATACATCAAGAAACAAATTCAAAACGCAAACAGAATCAATATGTTAGTTTAAGGGGTTTGTGTGATACAGGGATTTAGTGCAAGCCAAGATAACAATCTTGGAGAGAACAAATGAAATCTTAAACCTGGATTATAATCCACATATAAAAAGAAAAACCTCAGAAAAATCCAGAAATACTATGTCACCAGAATATAAAGTCAGCCAAAGAGCGCAAATTCCCCAAAATCCAAGAAACATAAAAGGGAACAACAAGTTTGCACTAAAGAAATCTATGTGCAAATAAAACAAAATATAGATCTGATCACAAAATCTTGGTAAAAAAACAACCTTGAGTGACGGATTAGAAGATGCATCATTATAACCATGTGGACGCAAGAGAGAAAGATCAGAACTAGCCGCTGCTGATGAATCGAAGCGTGGGCCAAAAACTCGCCCTGCACCGCGNACTTTGATGCCTTGCACTAATAATTTTAAAATGTAACTTGCAATATGAAATTGTACCAATAATGGAAAACAGAATCAGCAAGATGATCACACTCTTGTAGAAAATGTAAATAAAGTACTTGAATGAACGACCAACTCTTGTTTGTAAAAAATACCTCTCTCAGCTCCATGAGCTGATCTCTAGTATAACGGACCCTATCATTGCTCTCAAAACGAGACTCAGCAGCCTGCCATCAATTAAAATACGAAAAAATACATCAGGACATAGAAAGGATATAATCAATTAAATCCATTGGATATCTAATTTAAAACGGCACATGATGCAAATTTTAAAAAAGCACAAGGCGTCACACAATTGTCTTATAAATATTGCATCAAATTGAAAGTTCAAGTATTTGTAGGATCTTTATGGGCAATCCAATACTCCTTAAATGCCCACCTAAATCCTACGAATTGCTTTACGTCCATATTTACGACATTACACACCTTACATGCACTGCCAAGAATTAGGACATCAAACCAAAGGATTTAGGGCAACAAATTTTAACAATGCAGGCAGTGATGTGCTAGTTCTCCTAGCACATCACTCACAATAAGGACAGGGTTAGACACTAAAAAAAGGATCAGCATATTGGCATTGAGAACCAAACAGGAGTTCACAATCAGTCATTCTTTTTAACAATGATTTAATGAATTCCAGGCGTCCATATTGTTGGTATGTGTCTATACATCAAGAAACAAATTCAAAACGCAAACAGAATCAATATGTTAGTTTAAGGGGTTTGTGTGATACAGGGATTTAGTGCAAGCCAAGATAACAATCTTGGAGAGAACAAATGAAATCTTAAACCTGGATTATAATCCACATATAAAAAGAAAAACCTCAGAAAAATCCAGAAATACTATGTCACCAGAATATAAAGTCAGCCAAAGAGCGCAAATTCCCCAAAATCCAAGAAACATAAAAGGGAACAACAAGTTTGCACTAAAGAAATCTATGTGCAAATAAAACAAAATATAGATCTGATCACAAAATCTTGGTAAAAAAACAACCTTGAGTGACGGATTAGAAGATGCATCATTATAACCATGTGGACGCAAGAGAGAAAGATCAGAACTAGCCGCTGCTGATGAATCGAAGCGTGGGCCAAAAACTCGCCCTGCACCGCGACTTCCACCACCTGGTCTCAAACTTAATACGGTCTGATCAGCCTGCATAACTTGCAAATCGGAAACACGACGTCCAATCAACCCAACCAACTGCACAGCACGATCTATATATATCTAAAACAATCTAAGCAAAACTCCGCCCAGCCTCTTGATATTTATACATACAAAAAGAAAAGAATTGATAAAAGGAAGATAGGGAAAACCAAAAGATTGATAAGATTCTAGAGAGAGAACCTCTCTCTAACGGTGGGGAAGTTCAGAGAGAAGCGTAAAATATATACGACGCTGAGGAAGAAACCCTCGCCCATAGGGTCAAATAGTATATCGAATAAAACAATAGGGGTACTTTACGAATAAATAAACCTTTTAGGGTGTACTTTGCAATTAATCGGAATAATTAAACCAATGCTTGCGGCCCGGCCGGACGACTATCCACCGTCCCTCCTCCACTCTTTTCATCTTGGAAATCTACGGCGCCGGTGCGGCTAACTATATCGTATTCTGGCTGCTTATGAATTTGTTCTAACAAAAATTTTAACATTTAAAAACCCATCTTTCGGTAAGGAGGTGGGATTGGATGATCAGATGACATTTTCAAAGAATGGGTCAATATTTTGAATTGCATGCCGTCTCTTTCTTGTTCATCTCGTATTTCGACATTTTACCCGCCTCCACACTTGTTTAAATCAGATCATATTGTCAATTTGAAGATTCAAGTATTGAAGGCGGGGAATTGGAAGTAGAGATAGTGTATTTATTTTGGGTGTCTTATTTTTTGTAGGTGGTGGTCGGAGTTTGTATTTTTGACTGTTTTTGGACGACCCTTTGATTGTTATAGTAACTCTCTTCATCCTCTCTCGCCCGACCAAGATTTTGAGTAGGAATTTACAATGTTTTAGCGTTAAAAACGTGTTCTTTTTACTCTTAAAGCAGAAGATGGAGTTGAAAATGATTGATTGGTCACCATATGTTGCGGAAAGCTCTCTTGAGATTTCTCTAAAGTTGGCTTTCACTTCTCTTAAACCCAAGCTTATACCCCCTTTTCCATTAACCATCTTAAAACCAGAAGAGTATTCAGACATGAATAAAGCACTTCTCTATGGAATTTTATGTGAAGCAGAGATGACTGAAGTTCATATCAAGCATCTTCATGGTATCATCACTGACGGGTATGAGTATTTTACCAGCATGCTTGTCAATGTTGTGAATGAGTTGTTTGGGAAGCTTGTTTGTAATTCTAAGAAGCATTTGATTCGTATAACTCATGAAATGATCGATGTTTTAGCCATCGGGGTTGACGGATTGTTGATTGGGCTATTAAGACAGATAGTTGGTGGTGATTATAGTGAAGACAATTTATGGCTGTGTTTTGAAATGATCAACATTCTCTTAGAAAAATGGGATTGTTTGATTGAATTCGAAGAGCCCTTGATTTTAACCGGTTCTCTTTATGTGTTCTTGAGGTTATTAGCTGATCATTCTAAGATGATGAATGATCCAAATATCAACTCTTTGATGAAATTAGAGATTGTTTTTTGTGTAAGAATGTTAAGAGAGAGGTTTCACTTGTGTTTGAGGATTGGGAGAGACATCATTAGGCTTCTTCAGGATTTGGTTAACATACCAGAGATTCAGAACATATGGAAAGACTTATTATACAATCCACATGCCTTCGGGGTTGTGGGATTTGTAGATATTTCACAAATATACAGAACAAGAACATCAAGATGGTACTTTTCGCTTCGTTTGACACCCGAAATGGAGTCTCAATTGAGATTCTTGCTTACTCATGTCAAATTTGGTAGCCAAAAGCGGTACCAAGTTTGGTTTGTGAAGAAGTTTCTTGCTACACCTGATAAAAGCTCGACACTGATCGATATTGTGAGATTCGTATGTTGTGCTCATCATCCGTCGAACGATATCATAAATTCTGATATTATTCCGAGATGGGCAATTTTAGGATGGCTTCTTCATCACGATGTAAGAATTCATGTTCAAGCTAACTTAAAGCTTGCTATTTTTTATGATTGGCTTTTCTTTGATGAAAAAACAGACAATGTGATGAATATCGAGCCTGGGATTCTGTTGATTGTGCATTCTATTCCTAATTATGCTGATATTGCACATACCCTTGTTGAGTTTCTGGTTTTATTAGCAGAACATTATGATCCTGATAGGAAGCTTGTTTTACTTCAAGGGATATCAAATTCTTTAGTTACTCTTATTACAAAAGGAGTGATTCAGTCACTTGATATACTATTGAATTCTGAGTTCATTTCTCCAGTTATCAAAGAAAAGCTTAGAAATTTGCTTACTGATTCGCAGATTGAACTCGTAAGCTAATCTGATCAACATCGTATTTGTATTTGCCTCCGATCGAATCGTAATTATGCTTTGTTTGTGGTTCAACAAATTATTTACCAGATAAACGTTCATTTGTGGTGTTTTGTTTGTGCCAATTTTTTTGCTACTGTATACAAATGAATAAATAAATAGTGTGAAAGGGAGACTGAGAGTGGGGTAAATTGGAAGAGGGTGAATTTTAAAATTGACGCATCATGTGGTGATGATAAACAAAAATACAAACATTCTGAAGCAAGTTAGTGACTCTCCGACCTCGCTCAGAGATGGTCTCCGTCTTGACCCACCCGCCCAGCTACAAAAACACTGAACTGTACTCGTCGCCTTGGCCTCATTTCTTCTTCAACTTTATGGGAGAACCAGAAACTCTTTTAATTTTCATACAGCCAACAACAATGCCGGTGATGAACAAACGTATGCGGTACCGGCGGCGCCGTCGACATGGGTAGTCTTCATTCCTTCTGAGTTCTGACCAGACGGCGGCGCTGTCGACGGAGTGATATTGGCGGAATGGCTCAATCCGGTGCTTATTTTTTTTCTTCCTTTTTTGCCTTATTTCTTGTGTTGGTGTAATGTATTGTTTATGTAATGCCACAAACTAAGATTCATTCAGTGTGTTTTCGCTAATGTAAACATAGTCAGCCCAAGATTTGCATAACATGTTTCATAGTTAAGCAAGGAATTTGCAATTTCAAGTTGTTAACTTTCTAACTAGTTGTTTTTCTCCTTGATGCTACTTCCAGAGCCCATGATTTTCCCAGTTCAGTTTGGAACTTACCTACATTGAATCGTAAGTAAAACGAAACAACGGATACAAGCAGTAGATACAAACCTGCAGTCGACACGAAGAACTCTTCCAGATCTTTCCCTTGCTCTATATAAGAGTAAAAGATGGTTTAACTTTTGTAGCAATAATGATTTCTAGAGTGTAATCAATTTCATGTGAGAGATAAACATTTTAAAAGACTTGAATAAATCATTTAATATAGTCCATATTCTCTCTTATAAACCAATTCATCATAGAACAATTCCTTCATTATTTCAACACCAAGTTCAGAATTATGAAGAAAAACATTACAAAACAGTTTTAATGTAGGAAAGTAACCGATTTTGACTCATTCTTGCTTGTAACATGGTCCCCTTTTCCTTTTATTAGTTGAGTGTTATCATTAAAGATAACAACATTTTGGTGGGGCTGTGGTTTTATGAACAGACAGAGGACATTTTGGCATTTATACAGCATCTTTAATTGGATAGGGATCTTATGTAATGGAGAACATTTAGTCTCTTCCTATGTAATCATAACACCATGTGCAATATAAAATCATTTGTCATGGATGAACAAGAGAATACTAACTATGAATCACATACTGTGAGTGTTTCGGGTGCCAAGCAGATAAGTTACTGAAAACAGGCACACTAAATGCAAATGCTTAGCGTTAAGGACTATTGGCTAATCTACTCGTACGAGCTGAACAGCAACTATGAAAGGGGCAGAAAATTTAGGGTTTTTTATAAGAAAATTCAACAAAATTGAAAGGTGATCACAGTGGCATACCTTTTTCGTACTCTAGAGCTTGAAGAATCATCTCTACCTGATAAAAGTAGTTGAATAAGCACTTATAAAATCAACTACTCTACTTAAGCTCCATTTAAAGTGGTGATTAACGTACCTTGTCAAAGTCTTTTACAAGTTTAGCTTCAATAGAAGAATTCTCCTCATACTCCAACCACAAATCACTTATTTCTTTGGCTGCATAAGTTCGACTACAATCCATCAAACATTGTGAAATCAATGTGTGGAAACTATTAAAACATCACACTACCTCGTGCTCCACCGCCAAGTAGCTCACACATGCTATCTAATGCTTCACGCTCACGACGGCTCTTTTCGTCCTTTGGAATACCATCAGAAGGAGTAATATCACCAACAATAGCTACCCAAGTAAAAAAACAGCAGCATAAGACTAGCAACATAAATAACTTATTTCCATAATCATCTAGAAAGTTCCCTCATCTCTTCGCATGGAACTGAAGCATAAAGGTTTTCAAACCAGGGCATAAAGAAGGCAAAGGCTGATAGAAGTTGATAATCCTCACCTTCAGCAATGTCATGCACAATTGCCATTTTTATACACCTACATTGCAGCATAATGTCAAATACAGACAGTTAAATTCATTCTATCATTTATTTCAAGACAGAATTAATATAAGATAACAAAATAAACAGATAACGCACGAAAATAAGAAAAATACTGACTTTTCACGGTTAACACCAGGAATATCAGAAGCTATGAGAGCCATTAACCCCATCCTGTACATATGATCAGCAATTGATTCAGGCTCCATAACCTCTCTCCGCACCCATCCAGCTCTCTTTGTAGTCTACAACATTTTACACCTCAGTAAAAAATGGTTGTATAATACACCAATTACGAGTATCATCAACGTTTACTACCCAGGCTAAAATTGAAAATTCCTATATAACAATTTAGATTTAGGCTCTGTTAAATAAAAAATGTAGATTCAGGCAATTAAAACTGGAAATTCATAATACAATGAAGAATGATAGAAAAACATCCGAATTCCCTTTCGAATTTGAAGACCCATCAGACGGAATGCACACAAAAGGGGTACCTTAAGTCGATGACATAGAGTGAGAAAGTCTATAGCCGATGAGGGGGAGGAAGTTGTGGAGCGTGATGAAGATGAAGAATTAGCCTCGGTGGCCATCCGTAAACCCCTCGACGCGGCGGCGTGAAACGGCACGAGCCGGATCTGTGTGGAATTGTGATAAGGCGAGAATAAGGTTTTGGTTATGCTTATCACTATTCTACTCATTTCGCGGCCGAGAGTAATGGAGTGCTCTTTCCCTCCATTTCTACTTTCTTCCTTCGCAAATGATATTTTCTTATATTATAATTGTTACAATAAAATTTTATATTATATTTGTATTTTCTAATTGAGTATATAAAAATAAAGATGAAATTATAAAGACGTAACACAAATTTAATATAAAGTAAAAATTATATTACTAAGTTATGAAATTATAAATTTAACAATCAAATTTTTAAATTGTTTAAGATCATTGAGTTAATAATAATGATATCTCGTACATTTTATCGTGATCATTTTGATAACTTATATATATTTTTATTTTTTCAATGATTGAAGATACTCCAAAATAGCATATCCAAATTATAATAAATTTAATACACAACCACAATTGATAACTCTCTAACTTTAGATTTTTTTCGAATATGTAAATAATTCAATTCAATTAATAAAAGCTCAGTTTCTTTTGGGATTATATTTTTAAAATTTAAGAATCAAATACAAACTAGTGATATGTTTAAAATATTAATGGATGTGTTATATCCAAATCTGTATGATTTTCAATCTTTATGGGTCAAATATATAATTATTAAACATAAATTGCATGATATTTGCAACTTTATAAAGTTTAGTGGTTAATATAACACATTATACTAATTTCATATGCCTTTTTTGCAAATTTCAAAGTTTAGGGTGTGATTTTATAATTATTTTAAGAATAGTATTCTACAAACACCACTTAACAAATAAATAATAATTAAAAGTTTAGTGTAGGATTTAAGACCTTGGAAATTTTCATTAGGGCAAGACGACTATAAGGAGAGATATGACACACCTTTCTTAGTTTAACTATAAAATTCTAACTCCGTAATGGTTTCTAGGTAAATGAATGGCAGTGATAGGAAGAAGTTAAGACAATTCATGATGTGGTTTGCATTTATGGATACGTTATATGGATTGAAAAACGCCCTCATCGATCATCATGAAGTAACTTTCTTAGTACATGATAGCTTCGGGCTAAGCGGAAAGACGATGATGTGGACGGTGGTACATCAACGGATTGAGTTTACCCAAATATATGTTAAGGTTGTTCATAGCTACATGTTTGCAATCAGACCACACTAAGAGGATATTGATAGAGTGGAACGAGAGTCCAAACCCTTGACATGGGATGTGTGAATGATGGGTTACGATATGGTAATAGGTCTTGATGCCGTCAACCCCGATGCATTATTGAGATACATAAGGCATGATGGGAAGACATTGTCTAGGTGAGGCAACTTGTTAGAAGATGATGATGTAACGTTGTTGAATCTTTTCCATCCTACAAAAGATAACGAGCTTATATTGGAAGGCATCTGGACATGCGAGTTAGAAGAAAAGGGAAAGAAGAAGAAAAACAGGTGTAGAGACAACTGTACTATGAAGATAAAAATAAAAACACAATTGGACCAAATAATGAGTCAAAGTCCTACCCACATGAGCTTTAGAGAAAAGTCCAAGCCCAAGATTACATGTCAAGCAACGTTCAAATTATACATTGGAAAATGAAGAAAATGTTAATACAGACACTAAATGCTGACACCCATAAACTTCTCTATCTTTGTATAAGTAGAACATAAATATTAGAATTTTGTATGCCAAAAATTTATATTAGAGCCATCTTCATTTGAGAACAAGAATCAAGCATATCTAAACTCCAAGATTGTGAGCTAGATACATTCTGACACAACTATGGTGAGCTTTTGTAAGGATGTGCACGATCAAATCCCATGCCATGGTATATCCCTTAACATGTAAAGATGTGTGTGGATATGATATCTAATCCGAACATATTTTTTCTAATATGATCTGATGGATAAGGATCATTAAATCGTTTATCCGAAACAGATCCACAATAATGGTTTCATTTGTAGATTGCATAGGGGATATCTCAATATATTTTATTTTTTGTTTTAATAGTTTATTATCATAAAAAAATATTAATTAACCATAAACGCTAAAAACTAATTTAAAAAATAAATTTCATTGTATTAAACATTTGTTTTATTTTATCTCGTTTATTTAATCAAATATAAATAAAATATATACGTAAAATAAAGTTAAAATGTAAAAAAACTATTTAAATAAATAATATAATATTAATTTTTAAATTCTATAATTTTTCTAATTCATTTAATTTAATAAATAAAATATTAAAAAAGTTAAAATACATTGGAAGATAAATATTTTTGGTATAGATATTAAAAATAAGAAAATGAATATATATATAATATGTATTATATATTTAGATATTAATAAATATAAGATGATACATGATAAAAACAATGTTTAATCTGAAATCGAAAGTGATCTGATCCGTTCAAGTATCTACAATTCAGATATCCAAAAAATCTATTTGGATGCGTTTCGGATATACCATATATTATGATCAACAAATTTTCATGCACACCCCTAGCTATATACATAAATTAAGTGAATCGTGTCGATATGGACAAACCCGTTACCACCATGGTGAGATGTGTTAAATTTCCATAGTCTGGACGAAATTATGACGGGAGTGTGCGTGGATACGATGTATAAGAGGAGGAGACCACAATGTAAAAGATTTAAACAAGTTAATTAGTATGGTACTCATTCCCTATAATAAACCAATCCAAATTTGATCTCGTATAAAAATATTTTAGAGCGTTTATTCTTAGATTAGTCAATTTTTTTTATTACTCGAAATATAATTGTTGTGGGGACACGAGCGATATACGAGGTTGGGCCCAAAATGTGTGAGCTTACGTCCTCGTGAGAGCGAAACTCTACCTTGGTTTTCACTATAATAATCAAAGAATACAAGTACAATGATGTGGTAATAATAATCCAGATGGAAACGGCTCGAAAAACGATCAAAAACACTTCGTTGCGCCCAAAAGGTGTGCAATCGCGAGTTGTGGTCAACAACTCGAAAAATCGGCACTGTAGCAGCCAGCGACTCAGGTCTTAGAGCAACAACTCACGGGTGAGTGGGAGATGGCAACAAGTCGCGACTCAGGGAGAGGAAACGTGCAACAAGTCGCGACTCCGGCAGAGGAAGCAGGCAACAAGTCGCGGCTACGGGCGACAAGTCGCGAATGACTACAATCAGGCGATAAGTCGCGACTCTACAGTATGCAGAAAAATAATACTTTGCATTGGAAAGCGTGATAACAGTCTGAACCCCCTCCAAATGCACTAGAGCTTGTATTAATAGAGAAATTCATCCCAACTTCACTTACTTGAGCCCATGAACCCAATTTACTTCACTTAACCCAAAACACTTAAATAACCTCTAATTATATTGTAATAAATGACATACCGTCTTGAAGTTTCGAGAACCCATCCCGGTCGAGATTCTAGTCGTAAATACGATGAGAAAATACCGGAAAACCTCGTATATTAGTTCTTTGCCTCCAAACTATGAATACGCAGCCACATAACATCGACGCACCCGACTGATGTGCTCCCGGGTGGCAAATTACGAAAATACCCCTGGCCCCGTCCAGGGCCGAGATAACCCAAAACATCTCAAAACATTTACAATAGCTTTATACGGGGTCCAACGAGCCTGAATTACGAGAATACCCCCCTGAGAACGCCTCGCGATAGACATATAAAAATA
The DNA here is from genome assembly GCA_009725065.1 of Utricularia reniformis. Taxonomy (NCBI): domain Eukaryota; kingdom Viridiplantae; phylum Streptophyta; class Magnoliopsida; order Lamiales; family Lentibulariaceae; genus Utricularia; species Utricularia reniformis. The sequence continues at coordinate 20,498 of RWGZ01001606.1, forward strand.
CCGAAAATATTACATAATCACGTCGGACGAGCCCCCGGGTAAGGATAAATACAAGAGAATATACCCGGGAAATATCAATAGTCCCCTGGTTTTCAGATTCAGATTCTGAGTCGTAAACCATATATCATCATCTCTTCCCGAAGCCGATTATCGTTCGGGGGCCCCCTAAAGAAAACCTTAGTACGGTTGAAATCCTCTCGTCAATACGATCGTTTTGACACTAAGAACGTTAGATTCTGAGATCGGGTGAAAATTTCGGGATTTTTCGACTCGGGATATCCCCCTATAAATACCATGTATGCCTCTCATAACTCATCCTCTCACGCGGAATCCTGAACTCTCGCAACTTATCGTACCACAACTCGCGACTGCGAGCATTTGACCCACTCGCGACTTATCGCGATTACTGTGCAATCCGTGACATTTCGTCGATAACTCGCGACTACAGACTTGAACACTTCAGAATCAATTTGCTTGCAACAACTCGCGACTGTCTCCTCTGAACAGTAATTCTCGCGACTTTGTGCCAACAACTCGCGAGACACTTAATAAAATTTGTAAAAATAATTTCAAAAAATAATTTTGAACTAAATTTACCAATGACTTCCAATCGTACCGAATCTTCAAGCTCCGACACTTTATCCTCAGATCATTCGGACTCCTCATCCGGTTCGGGGAGTTTCGATTCGATCATGGCCCCTTTTCCTTCCTGTCTTTCCACCTTTAATTCTCACTTTTTCGAGAGGATCGCTTGTCTCGAAAGCACCCTCGGCCCTCAAAGTTCCGCGGTTAAAGCCCCTGAATCCTTTAACCAACCTTATAGCATGCATGCTCGGAAGTGGGTATCGGTTATTGAACAATATCATCTCCCTTCCGACTGCGTCTTATACCAACCTGAGCCTACCGACCGCCTTTTGACTTCCCTGATCACCACCTACACTATTTGTCTTGAATACTTAGAGTGTGTCCTTCGCTTTCCTCTTCACCCTTTCGTTGTAGAGTTTCTCACGCATCTACAAATTCATCTTTTCCAACTAAACCCTAATTAAATCTCTTTTGTTCTCGCCTTCATAATATTCATAGAGGTGAATTGCATTCCTTTGACCATAGACCTTTTTTTCCAAATTTTTCACATTAGTATTGCTGTCAATTTTGGTGCCCAAGGTTGTATATTTTTCCGCCCGAGACACAAGACAAGTCCATTCCCATTTTCTACTCCCCAGTCCAATCACGACTGGAAAAAACATTTCTTTTTTGTTTGCGGTGTGGGGCTACGAGGCTGTCTCCTCTGAATCTTCCTTGGCGGTTCCCTATTGAAGGGGAACCATTTTTTCCCGAAGCTTACGGCCCCATTCCTCGGACGACCATTCCGAGGCCTTTGAAGAAGGCACTCCTCGATTGCTCTAGGTCGGACGACGCTGACTGGACCGCGAAGACCTTATTCTATGCCCCAATCTTGGTTGCTTTCAACCTCCTTCCGGTCCCTCCCCATTTTAGTAGAGAATTACTAGGTATCTGAACTGCATATTCATATTGGGGCTAACTTGATAACTCTTTTTTGATAGGAAAGAACCTTAGGAACTTGATTTATACTTGCTTTTAATTTCCACTTCGCGTTTCTCACTTAAGTTACTTGTCTTGCAGATAAAATAATGGCTCCAGCTAAGGACCAAACAAAAAGGGGGGACCAGCTAAATTTTCTCCGTGATATAGTTGCGGAGGATGATGAGCTTGTCTTCGAGGGGCCACATGGGCCGTGTCTCCGGTAGAAGTGACCTAGCGTCGAGTTTACAGGAAGCGACGTCCCCGACTGGGGAAATAAGACATGCCACTCCTTCACCACCACAATCTGCTGCAACGATGGCCAATCCCGAGCCGGTAAATGAGAAGCCGGCTGCAAAAGTTACTGAGAGTCCCGAAGATCTAATCCCCCTGTCTCGGCGATTATAATATACTTTTGAGGAGCCCACCCCCGATGAAGGCATGTACGACTTTACAGAAACCTTAGTAGACATCATCGGGGACGACGAGAAGGGCGAGATTAGTGAGGATCAGCCGATGGACCCGGTGGTGGGGAAGTGTGCCAAGAAATCCGTCCGGGGGGAGAAACCAGCCAAGACGCCCATCTGGACACAGGGAAAAGACCGGTGGAAGATCCCACCGTCCTAGAGGTCGCGGAGCCCATCAGAAAGAGTGGGCTAACCGCAGAATTCATCGATGCCTTCCGCATACACGACATCCCA
>RWGZ01001606.1:23960-43037 GCA_009725065.1 Utricularia reniformis
TCCAGCTAAGGACCAAACAAAAAGGGGGGATCTGCTGAATTTCCTCCGTGATATAGTTGCGGAGGATGATGAGCTTATCTTTGAGGCGCCACCGGGGGCTCGGAACCGAACTGCTGCGGCCGAGCTGGCATCGAGTTTACAGGAAGCGACGTCCCCGACTGGGGAAATAAGACACGCCACTCCTCCACCACTACAATCTGCTGCAACGATGGCCAATCCCGAGCCGGTAAATGAGGAGCCGGCTGCAGAAATTACTGAGAGTCCCGAAGCCTAATCCCCCTGTCTCGGCGATTAGAATATGTTATTGAGGAGCCCACCCCCGATGAAGGTATGTACGACTTTGTCGAAACATTAGTAGATATCATCGGGGACGATGAGGAGGGTGAGATTAGTGAGGATCAACCGATGGACCCGGTGGTGGAGGAAGTGTCCCAAGAAACCCGTCCGAAGGGAGAAACCAATAAAGGCTGGAACCAGTAAAGGCTGGCAGCACATCACTAAATTATTAAAACAATACCCTAATCTGCATCACCACAAGGGGATGTCCTTATTTGCAACCTCATGCTAGAATAAAATTACCTGATTTTGTTGCTTATTTTCGCTTTCTGCTTTTTCAGAAAAGTTCCTGGAGAAGCAATAAGTTCATAAAAATAATATATTTGTGTTTAAGATAAAAAGGAGAATCAACAAACCTAGTGATAGGACGGTGTACAGGAATTATGGGATTCTTAGTATTGGAACCATTCTTTCTGATAAAGATCAGCACCAAAGTTAAACAAATCAATGCTCAAAATCTTATTTAAAATTGAAAAAAAATCACAAATATTTTTCAGATTCATACATATTATCCGGACACGGGGAAAAGACCGGTGGAAGATCCCACAGTCCTGGAGGTCGCGGAGCCCATCAGAAAGAGTGGGTTAACCGCCGAGTTCATCGATGTCTTCCGTATACACGACATCCCAAGATTAACGGTTAAGGAATGGCTCGATATGGGACGCCGGGCCGGCTTTGTGTTGATCAAAGATGGACTCACCTTTCGAATTCCGAGAGGTGACAACGTATCAAATTGACCGGCCCTGGCATATTTGGAGCGGAACCCAGAGTTGCCGCCTCGTGGTCGGGATGACCACACGGTGTTTACCGACGTTGGTCGGTTAATGAGTCAGACCGCGACGATGCGTCGCGCCATTGGGGAGGTTCGTTGCGATACTAGCAATTACTTCCCTATAACTTTATCTTTCACGTCATATATACTAACCATTCTTGTTTTCATTTCAGATGGAGCGGACAATAATCGAGTTGGGCACTGCAGCTGCAGTAGAGGAATACTGTATGCTTAGGCATTCGAAGCTCGACTCGCCGGACATTATTGGGGAGCAGACGAAGAAAGCAGCGGAGAAGTTGATGCAAAATCAGCGAGATAAGCATGCCCAAGAGATGGCAGCACTCCGAGAAGAGCATAGTAAGGCGATCGAATCCCTACTTCGAGTTCATCGCAGCGAGCTGACGGAGAATTTCGCCTTTCATATCGGGCAAAGGCATGCCCTTGAACAATCTATAGAAACCCTCAAGGTGAACGAGAAGTACGCACATGACAAATTGAAAGAGAACCGAGAGCAAACCGAGGAAAAACTGAGGAAGGCCAAAGAGGACAATGCGGCCGATAAGAAAGCTCTCGGGAAAGCCACAGAGGAGGATAAAGAGCTAAAAACAAGTAATGAAGGCCTCCAATCCGTCAGCGATCGAATCCGGGCACGAATCACCAAGCTGCCGTCCCAGATTAACGACTGCTTCCAAAAACTGATATGGGAGTACACAGTACACTCCCACACTTTCCGGAATCTGGGGGCGTTAGCTAATGCCAAGTCGAATGTCCTGTACTTCTTTAGAGGGAGTGTCCAGACGCAGAGAATCTTGGGCATATCCCTGACAGCTGAGGAGAGAAAGAAACTCGACCCCAAACTCACCGGGAAGTTCGAGCCTGTACCCGGTGAGGACATGTTGGATTGTTCACAGGATCCGTTCGGGGTGCTACATTTCAACTTGGACGAAGATCTTCACCAACAACTCTATTCGGAGGATGTCGAAACAGAGGAGGGTCCATCTCCGGATGCATTTAGGAGGTTGACTACTTTATTTCCGGAGCCAATGGGCCCCCTCGTGGCGGAGCTCCTGAAAGATGATGATGTTATGGCGGCGTATGATCCCAAATATATACCCCCGCTAGTGTGGCTGGAGCTCGGGAGCGCCACGAAGATGAAATGGCGAGGTTCGCCTCTAAGAAGTTGACTACTGCGGGGTCTCAAGGAAAAGACGTCAACCCTCCATCATCCCAAAAGATAAAGTTGGTGAAAAAGCGCTCCTGTGGACCTGGTGAAGGCTCAGGCTCTCAGAAGAAGAAGAAATAAACTTCCACATATAGTTTCTTCACATTTGTATTCTCTCCTCATTTTGTATTCCCCATGTATATATATAAAATTCGATTTTGTTTTCTTTTTAATTTCTCTACTGTGCTTTCAACAAAGAATCACACTCTGAATAATCTAACTTCTCTTCTTTTTAACTTTCATTTCTCGCCACATTCTTCAAGGAAAATATAACTCTGAATAATCCAAATCGAGAAATTTGCCTCCGAGATAATAAGAATCCGCCTGAATCTTAGGTATTCCCTTACGCAAGTAGGGGTGCTTGATAATAACGCGCATAATATTTCCCGATAACTCTAAGTGTGCGTAAGAGTCCCCAGTGTAGCGGGGGTTGAATGAGTCTGCGATAATTCAGTAGGCGAACGCCCCTTTAAAATGAGTAGGTATTTGAACTTGAGATTGCTCTACCTTCATCAATATATCTTCGCCACCGGTATATACTTGCACCCGGGGCCATAAAATTATCTCGACCCGTTCATAAGACGGTGCCAACAGTTACTTGGCCCGTCCATAAGACGGCGTCACCACTTACTCGGCNTTTGGATTCATCTATTCGTGTTTTCAGCTGTTCCAGGGTAATATGGTTAATAACCTCTGTAAGTCCGTTCATTTCTGGGTGTGCCACGGAAGTAAACCGCTGTTCAATACCATAATTTCACACCATTCATTAACCCTCTTTCCAGCAAATTGCGTTCCGTTATCTGATACCAAAATCCTGGGAATTCCGAATCGACATACGATATATCTCCAAAGGAAACTGATAACTTCCTGTTCCCGGACTCGCAATACAACATCAACCTCTATCCACTTAGAGAAGTGTTCCACAGTCACAATACAGAATTTCTTTTGGCTAGGTGCCTTCGGAAATGGTCCTAAAATATCGATGTCCCACGTATCGAAATGACATGTTGTCGGCATAGGCTTCATACTAGCTTTCGGTACATGATGCACATTCGAGTGGAACTGACAAGCAGAACAAGTCCGAACAAAATTCACACAATCTTTTACAAGCGTTGGCCAAAAATAAACGGCCCTCTTAACCTTATTCACTAAGGATCGACCTGCTGAATGATCACCACAGTCCCCAGCGTGAACTTCTTCTATAACGGCATTTGCCTGTACTGGGGACAAACATCGAATATATGGGCCTCCAAAATTCTTCTTATACAACTTATCATCCACATAGACAAAATTCGTAGCTCTTTGCATAGTCCTTCGAGCCTCACCTTCGTCGGTGGGCAATTCTCTCCTGATTAGATAATTTGCGATAGCATCCTTCCAAGATGGTTCGTCAGTTACGACATCCAATAAAAACCACGTCTAATTCGAAAGTTTCAAATTAGCCACCTCGGCTATTTGTTTCTCCACAGGGCTGATAGAGGGCTGGTAGTGGATCATAGTTGTTATCTTTGACTCATCCGAGAGTTTTAAAATTGTCGCCGCCTTTGCAAGACCGTCTGCACGAGTGTTTTCCTCCCTTGGGATATAGGTAAGCGTGAATATCTTAAGATTTTTAGCCACCTCTTTCAGCTTTTCTAAATACATCCATAAATGGTTCCCGTTGGTGGCGTAAGTATCTACGAATTGGTTCACCACTAACTGCGAATCGGAATGAGCATGCAAACGAACGATTCCAATTTCCACTGCTAAATGAATGCCAAATATTTAGGCTTCGTATTCGGCGACGTTGTTAGTCGCGGGAAAGCACAACTTCACAGCATATTCATGTTCTTCACCATACTTCCTTTCCTTAAAATAAACACCGATACAGGCTCGCCCGGAAGAAACTGATCAATCTACAAAAGCATCCCAATACTCCTGAATATCTAATTCTTCCGACCGAGTCATCTCTACTATGAAATCCACTAACACCTGGGCCTTTAATGCTCGCCTGGAGATATACTCTATTTGATACTGCCCTAACTCGATATTCCACTTTGCTAGTCTGCCAGAGGCATAAATCTTTGATAACACGCTTCGGATATGCTGATCTGTCAAAACTACAATATGATGTCCTTGGAAATAGTGTCTTAATTTCCGCAAGGCGACTATCATAGCTAATACGAACTTCTCTAGATCTGTATATCGGGACTCCGCTCCCTGCAATTTACTGCTCGCATAATATATCGGTCTATGTTCCTTATCGCTAAGTCTGACTAAGGCGGCACTCACTACCTCTTTTGTCACTACCAAATATAAACCCAAAGGTTCCCCCGATGATGGAGGAGACATAAACGGTGGTTTAATCAGATAGTCTTTCAAACTCTCAAAAGCTCTGCTACATTCGTCGTCCCAATACAAAAGATTCGTCTTACGCAAAACTTTAAAAAATGGCAAACTTCTCTCTGCAGATCGCGAAATGAAGCGATTCAATGAGGCTAATCTCCCAATTAGTCTTTGAACTTCCCTAACAGTCGTCGGAGGGGTCATTTCCTGGATAGCTGTTATCTTTTCAGGATTCATCTCAATCCCTCTTTCAGACACAATAAAGCCGAGGAACTTACCTCCTTTCACACAAAACGCACACTTAAGCGAATTCAATTTCATCCTATACTTTCTCAATACACCAAAACAATCATTCAAATACTGAATGTGGTTATCCCCATGTTTACTCTTTATCAATATATCGTCTATATAAACCTCCAAAGACTTTCCGATCATATCTTTGAACATTGAATTCATTAAACGTTGATAGGTGGCCCCAATATTTTTCAACCCAAATGGCATAACTCTATAGAAAAAAATGTCTTTATTTGTCATAAATGAAGTAAACAACTTGTCCTCACAATGCATAAAAATTTGAATATATCCTTTAAAAGCATCTAACATACTAAGGAATTCAAAGCCACAGGCCGCATCCACCATCATGTCAATGGCCGGCAACGGATATGGATCCTTCGGGCATGCTTTATTCAAATCAGTAAAATCAATGCAAACTCTCCAGCCATTATTCAACTTTGGGACCACCACTGGATTCGCGACCCAATCCGCGTATCTAACAGACTTTATGAATCATGCCTGCAACAAACTTTCCACCTCCTCATCAATCACACTCTCTTTCTCAGGGGAAAACTTCCTCTTCTTTTGATGACTTGTTCGCACATACGGCTCAACATTGAGTCTATGAGAACAGACTTGGGGATCAACCCCCACATAATCCCGATAAGACCAAGCAAAAACATCTACGTTACTTTGCAAAAAAGAAATTACCTCCTTCTCAACCTCTGGTGACAACTCAGAACCGATTGTCACTGTCTTTTCCGGGTTACTGGGGAATAAGGGCACTATCTTGATTCCCAGAGGTTCCATCTTCATATCGTTTTCCTTAGACTTCCTAAGTGACGGTCCGTCATTTGCATCAATAACTTCATCGGACGAGAATTCCACCATACAAACGGGTACCTTTGCTTTTGATCCGTCCATACCACTTCTACACATCACATTATAACATGAGCGCGTCAGCTCTTGATCCCCCTTCATCTTCCCAACCCCTAACGGTGTTAGAAACTTCATCATCAAATGTGGTTGGGATACCACAGCTCCAAATAGGTTCAAACAACTTCACCCAAGAATCGCATTATAGGGGAGTATAGAGAGGTCCACCACCACAAATTCCACAATTAAAGTTCTTGATATTTCGGGATCACCCAAAGTTACCGGCAGAAAAACATATCCCTCAGCAGCAACCAACTTTGTATGTACGGGCTGGAGCTGGGTGGTTCCCTTCAATGCCATCTGCTCAAAAACTGCAAGAGTCAAAATATTGGTAGCAGCTCCGGTATCCACCAACACTCGAGAAACGGGATGATTATCAATAATATGGGAGACAACCAATGCATCGTATTGTAGGGAGACAACCCCAGATAAATCCTCAGGTCCAAAAGAGATTGTCATTTTGTTCAAGTATGTTAACTGGACCGTGTTGACTTCCATAAAGCGCCCCTTCTGGTGCAGTGTCTGATAAGAGCGTTTACGGGCACGGTTTGAATCACCGACGCTTCTTCCCCAGACGATAGTCATAATGTTGGGGCCTACATTACCCCATCTTGGTTGGGCATTCTCAACATTCAAAATCGGTTGGCCCGGGTTGGGGCCAGCCGGAGGAAGAGGTGGTAGTGCTTGCTGGTTTGCAGGGGCTGGTGGGTAAGCTTCATATCTATACCCCTGTTGATTTCTGTCGCGACCACGATAGTGGTTTCCTCTTCCTTCGTCTCTTTGATTCTGTCTACCACCAATAAAGAATCTCCTCTGGCCACCTCCTTGACGCTGGCCATGCTGTCCTCCATATCCACGTCTTCTCATGTTTGGCCGTGGCGCATCGGCTTTAAGGGGTTTACGTGTTGTCTCCACTGTGACACTTATATCAATCTTTCACAGCTTAGATTCTGGCAGAGCCTCCACAGTACTGATCAGTTCATCAAGCTATCCCAATTCTAGCAACTTTTCCACCTCGGACATTAATTCCCAACAATCATTTGTTGCATGTCAAAAACTTCGATGAAAGCGACAAAACACATGAGATTCGTAAGTCTCCGGAGTTGGTTCTTGCAAGGGAGGGGGATAACGAAGAGATCCACCATTCTTTTGCTCGATAACATCGAAAATATGTTCATAATTGTACATAGGAAACACCCTCAACTTAGGTTTTGCAGGCGGAACAATCTTGTCTAGTCCACGACTTGCAACAATATTATGAGACCCATACGCCCGAATCTCGATCACTCCGTGATCCCGCAAGCCTTCATCTTCTCGGATGTATTGTGTACATCTCGACGCCAAATCCTCCATACTTTCCGGGGGATCCCTATTCAAAGAGTTACATAACGTGTGTCCAGCTAGAATAAGCTGGAGCACCCCAACCTTCTCACTCACAGTAATCCGAGGTATCTTCCTACACTCGGCCTCAAAACGGGTAATAAAACCCAACAACCTTTCCGAAGAATCATACCACAACGCGGTCAAAGAAGTAATAGACTTTATTGGCGCATTGAAAGGTGCAAAAGCCGAATAAAATTGGTCCTTATATGAAACAATCGACCGCCTCAGTAAACGATTAAACCATCGGAGGGCTGATTCCTTAAGAGAAGCGGCAAAAACGAAACACATGGCCGCATCACTGAAATTCATCAAACTCACATGAATCTCCAAATTGGATGTATGAGCGTGTGGGTCAGTCGACCCGCGATACTGTGGAAGATCCTTAGGCATTTCAATAAACTCAGAACGGGTGGCACTAATAATTGCCGTGGAAAACGGAGATAAAGCATTTGAAGTGTTCCACGGGCTTTGCAAAACTTCCATCGATGACAGAACTTTTCCTCGACTGCCAGTGGGCTCATTAGCCCTCTCATTCTCAGTATAATCTCCCTCATAAGCTGAGGTCTGATGAGTATCCCGGGTATGCTCCCCTTACACTAGTCTCCTTTCATGGCCAAGAGTTAGGTTGGCCTCCAATTGGTTCATCATGGCCTTGTTTTGTTCCATCTTCCCGCTCATCTCCTTAAACTTTAACTCTATCAACTCTCCAATCTTTTGCAGAGTATCGTTCTACTCTCCGGTTGTTGCATTATTCGCTCGCGGTTCCGGAACATGATCCGTATCTTCCTCCGCCACCTCATCATTAATGAGTTCCGGGGTAACATTGTTCTTCCGGGTTTTCCTTTGGACCTCAACTTGCTCTAATTGAGCGATTAAAGTACGCCTTCGCTCTTCCAATTCCTCATCGGTTTCCGTTTGATCCATAGATCTAGAACGCGCAGGTGGCGAAAGGCGGGCGTTATTACGGACTGCAACTCGGCCCACTCTCGCAAATTCATAATACTTAGATAAACACTGACGTTGAGGAGGATAAAAACTAGGTGCCCTTCCGGATGAAAACCAACTCCGGGAGGGTCGAACAGTGACATTCTGGGCAGGGGGCTCCTCCAGGATTGACGATTGAGCCCCCGGTAACGCAGCAACCCCATCGTTCGCCTGAGGATTAGGTTCTACCTCAATCTCTTCATCGAAAACATCATCATCAGAATTCTGAGTAGTCATGATAACAGAAATCCAAACTCAGCAGTAAAGCTCTCAATGGGATAAAATCTCGGGTCCCCACGGACGGCAGCAAACTGATCTCGTCTAAAAATATTTTAGAGTATGTGTTTATGATCAGTCAATTTTTAATTACTCGAAATTTAATTGTTGTGGGGACGAGCAATATACGAGGTTGGACCCACAATGTATGAGCTTATGTCCTCGGGAGAGTGAAGCTCCACCTTGGTTTCCACTATAATAATCAAAGGATACAAATACAATGAGGTGATAATAATTATCCAGATGAAAACGGCTCGAAAAACGATCGAAAACACTCTGTCGAGCGCGGAAGGTGTACAGTCGCTAGTTGTGGTCAACAACTCGCGAATGGGCAAAACAACAACTCGCGAACAGGTATCAGAGCAACAATTCGCGAGACAGGCTGGGGTAACAATAAGTCGCGAGAGAGGGCTGCAGAGCGATAACTCGCGAGTGTAGAAATATGTCGTGACTAAGAGCAATAAGTCGCGGGTGCGGGATGAAAAGCAACAAGTCGCGGCTCAGGCAGGAACAAGTCGCGAATGACAACAAGTCGCGGCTCTACAGTTTGCAGAAAAGTAATACTTTGCCTTGGGAAGCGTGATAACAGTCTGAACCCTCTCCAAATGCACTCGGACTTGTATTTATAGAGAAAACCAGCCCAACTCCACTTACTTGAGCCCATGAGCCCAGTTTACTTCACTTAGCCCAAAACACATAAATAACCTCTAATTATATTATAATAAATGTCATACCGTCTTGAAGTTTTGGGAACCCATCCTCGTAGAGATTTTAGTCGGAAATACAATGAGAAAATACTGGAAAACCTCGTATATTAATTCTGTACCTCCAAACAGTGAATACGCAGCCACATAACATCGTCGCACCCAACCGATATGCTCCCGGGTGGCAAATTACGAAAATAACACTGGCCCCGCCCAGGGCCGAGTAACCAAAAACATCTCAAAACACTTACAGAAGCTTTCTACGGGGTCCAGCGAGCTTGAATTACGAGAATACCCCCTGAGAACGTCTCGCAATAGACATACAAAATACCAAAAATATTACATAGTCACGTCGGACGAGCCCCAGGTAAGGATACATACGAGAGAATATACCCGGGTAATATCAGATACTTATCATTTTTATTTTGTATATATCATCGTAATTATATAAATAATAATTATTTTAAATGATACTTTTATTTTATAAATCACATTTCTATGTTAAATATTATCTAAAAATCATATTTATTATTTTTCAACATAATTAAATATTTTATTAATATTAAAGTTTGAGGAAACTCTCTTTTCTCGAATAATGGGTTTGTTTGTGATGAGAACTCTAGGATCGGGCACCCTGCAATGGATGAGGCCCGATAACGATTGGGCCGATCTATATGGTGGAAGCGAACTTGTGCAGCCCATTAGTATATTTAAGGTAAAATGGCCCGATGTTCTGCGAGAGGACCGAAGATAACCTTGGCAAAATAAAACGTTTTCTGACATCTGGCTCCGTGGTTCGGTCCAAACAGTTACAAACCCACACTTTCCACGCTTCGGGCCTTCACACGTTTACCACGCCTCGGGCTCGATCACGCAAACCACGCCTCGGTCCCGGCCTCGTTTTACATCGCGCGACAACAACCTCTAACAAACCTGTCAGAGGCGGTTACAGAGCGTGAATTACACACGCCATTAACTTTATAAATACATAGCACAACTACGGAAATAGCAGGACCCTTTGGACGCGTACGAACAGACTGTTACCCTGCTGAAGTTCTTACTGCTTTCTTATTCCCTGTCATTTTCTTTAGACCTCTGCTGTATTTTGTAATGGATTGTTTGATTAGTGAATAGGCTAAGAACTTAATTCGCTCTTAGTCAATTGGTTTTCTCCCCAATTCCTGGGGTTTCCACTATAAATCGTTGTGCCTCATTGTTATTTCCAGTTTCTTAATCGTTTTCCCATCCAAAACAAATCAAAACCGAGTTCGTTTACTGACGAACCGGACGACTGTTGGTACCCCCTAAAAAGGCACCATAACAGTTTGGCGCCGTCCGTGGGGACGATTCTCTAATCCCATTTGAGTTTTCTACCAGGGATAGGATAATCAAAGGCATGGCGACTGGAACTTCGACGAATGACAGTGACGTGCTTCCCGACAGTCTGCCAGCACCAACATTCACTTTACAGGATCTGGAAGATGTCGTCAGGAAGGTGGTATTGGAAATTACGTTGGAGAGAAGTGGAACAGAACCACCGGCTGTTTCAAGCCCTGTTCCCAGAAGCAGACGGTACGAGAGTGACCCTGACGAGCGCAGAACTGATGATGAAGAAATCATCAGGCGCGGTGTAACAACGAGGAGGCTGAGATATCAATCCACTCCTCCTCCCCCGGCCAGGGCTCTAACTCCCGCTCCTAGAAATGACCAGGAGCAGATGCAGCGACAAATTGATGAGCTCACCAAGGAGTTGGAGAGCATGCATGCGCTGAAGGATTGCGAACCTAATCTGAGACGCAATCCTGGTTTATTCAATAGGGCCATGGAGGCCCCAATCAGGCGAAATAAGGATGACGACTGGTGGCATAATCTACATGTGGTCCAGTCATCATCCCAACAATCTGAAGGTGTGTCAGCCGCCTTGGGAGATTTGATGCTCCCATTCTCCGAAGAGATCTAGGCGGCAGTCCCAGATAGGCATTATCGCAACCCCGAGGGGTTGCCGACCGTCACCGCGAGGGGTCCCAAATCGGCATTATCGAAACCTAGCGGGAATTCTGAGCCCGCATGTGATTATGGGGTTTCCTACCCTAAGAAGCAGTCGCGAGAAGTAGCGGCTGTAAGCGAGAAGGATGTCCCCCCGAAGCAGGAGGACAATAGGGTGTATTGCAAATTACATCATAATCGCGATCACCCGACCCTGAAGTGCCCACTGTTGAAAGAGACAGTATCGGCAATGAATAAAGAGAAGCCCGACAGGAATGGTCAGAAGGGCAAGCGAGCGGAATCCCCCCGAAAGGGCCACCAGGGTGACGATCGGCATGGGCCGCGGGGAAGGGATAATCGGGGACAACCCCGAAATTATAATGACCGGACGGAGGACCGAAGGTCTCCTCTCCCAGAGCAAGACAGAGGCCAACACGGTCGAGAGAACCGTGGCCAGGGCCGAAGAAGAAGATGGCGGGGCCGTGGCGGCAGAGCCCCGCAAAACGAGGGTGGAAGGCAGGAGCAGGTCTCTCCTCCACCAGCTGAAACAGGTGCCCAACCTCCTCCAAATGAGGCGGCACCCCGAGATGTAGCCGGAGATATTTATGTTATCTCCGGTGGTCTGAGGATAAATGAATCGGTCCGGAACCGAAAGAGAACCGCGCGCGGAGACTCTGCTGAGAGCTCCGAATCTGTGGCACTGGTTAAATATGATCCAGTTGAACGGTCTCTTCCCTTCGGGGAGGATATCACTTTCACTATGGCCGATCAGGAAGGGATTATCGATCCATGCGATGATCCCCTTACCATTACTGGAATCATCGGGAATCGCCGTGTCCACAGGATCTTAGTGGACACCGGGGCTTCGTGCAATTTGATGAAGCACGAAATTGCTGAAATGTTGGGAGCTGCTGCTCATGACCTCTCGATCGCTAATATAACTCTCTGGTCATTCGACCAGAGAAGTGTTACTCCATGCGGGAAGATTCAATTCCCATTCACCCTTGGAGAACCATCCAATGACCGATCGGAGGATCTGGAATTCATTGTCGTTGAAGTCGACTTGGCTTACAACGCCATTATCGGACGGATCGGCCTCAGTAAGTTCGAGGCGGTCCCATCTACTTATCATATGATACTCAAATTCCCCTCCATCCACGGAGTTATTTCTGTCAAGGGGGATCAGAAAGTAGCTAGACAATGCTTCATGAGCTCGTGCCGAACCTTGGCACCTATCAAAAGGGCCCTGGTAGATTTGCTGGAAGAGCCGCCGCACCCGAGGCAAACAGATATATTTGCCTGGACCCCGGACGATGTTCCGGGGATTGACCGATCCGATAGTGAGCATCAGATCAATACCGAGCCTGGAACAAAGCCAGTTAGGCAGAAGAGGGGATGCTATTCTCCCAAAAAAATCGAGATCATCCGGGCTGAGGTGAACAAGTTGTTGCGGTCAGGATTCATCAGAGAGATCCACTATACTGAATGGGTTGCAAACCCAGTAGTGGTCTCCAAACCAGATGAGAAATGGCGGATGTGCATCGATTTTACCGATGTTAACAAAAGCTGTGAGTCAGATCCCTTCCCATTGCCACATATTGACCGACTTGTAGATGATGTGTCTAGTAGCACCATGATGAGTACCATGGATGCTTACTCCGGATACTATCAGATCTTTTTAGCTGAGGAAGATCAGAAGAAGTCATCATTCATGACCGAAGATGGCGTTTATTGCTATGTGGTTATGCCGTTCAGTCTTAAGAATGTTGGAGCAGCATATCATTGGTTGGTCAACAAAATCTTTAAAGAACTGATCGGCCATATGATGGAATTTTATGTTTATGATATGATTGTTAAATCTATGAATGATGAAGACTACCTTTCTTATTTGTCTCGTTGTTTCGAAGTATGCCGAAAATATAAGCTTAAACTAAATCCAAACAAATGCTGCTTCGAGATCCGAAGTAGAAAGTTTCTAGGATATTACGTTTCAGAAAAAGGCATAGAGGTTAACCCTGAAAAGGTGCAGGCTATCATTGATATGCAACCTCCAAGAAACAAAAGAGAATTTCAGAGGCTTACTGGCCGACTCGCTGCGCTAAGCAGGTTTATTTCAAAATCCACAGACCGGGCTCTACCTTTTTTCAAAGTGTTAAGAAAAGTAAGCCATCTAGATTGGACCGAAGAATACGATCGGGCCTTTTCCGAGCTACAGACTTATTTAAGCACTCCCCCGGTTATGGTAAGTCCAACCTGTGATGAACCTTTGGGGCTGTATCTTGATGTATCAGAAGTTGCCGTCAGCCCAGCTCTGGTGACCATCCGAGACGATATTCATAGACATGTTTATTATGTAAGTCATTCTCTGGTATCCGCCGAAACCAGATATTCCACCTTGGAAAAATTCATGCTCGCTTTGAAGAAAGCTGTATCCAAGTTGAAACATTATTTTGAAGGCCGAACGGTTTATGTCTATACAGATCAACCTTTGAAGGTGGTCCTTAAACAAAATGATTTGAATGAGAGATTAGCGAAATGGGCTATCAAACTCAGCGCTATGTATCTGAAATTCTTGCCCCGAAGGGCGATCAAGACTCAGGTTCTAGCCGACTTTGTGGTTGAAATGACCCGATCGGCCATATACCTAAACCAAGAGGATGATCGATGGACGGTCCACGTAGATGGGTCGACCTTCGGAGGAAGAGGAGCAGGAATTACCCTAACAACGGTACAAAGTGACCTTATTCATTCCGCAGTTAAATTTTCCTTTGCTGGAACAAATAATGTGGTAGAATACGAGGCTGTATTATCGGGAATGACCTTGGCTCGAAAGATGGGAGTTAGCAGAATGCGAATGTTCTCAGACTCAAAGTTAGTAGTGGAATAGTTCGCATGGAGATTTGAAACTCATGATCTGATGATGAAATTATATTGTGCCAAAGTCCTGGAATTATCCAAAAAGTTCAGTGAGTTTTCTCTTGACCACGTGCCACGAGAACAGAATAAGGTTGCCGACGCACTCGCCAGATTGGCCGCGGGCATTCCTGACATAGAGCCAAACACTATTTCGGTCCATATCCAGGACCAACCTTCGGTCGAGATATCAGTGACCGAACAGTCTATTGAAGAGATCGGGGCTCTATACCATGAACTCTAGGGCTTGAATATTAACACTACTGAATCTCCTGGGGAACCCAATTGGATGGATCCCTTTATTAAATATCTTTCAAACGGCTATCTTCATGAAGACAAGTCTGAAACCAGAAAAATAGAAATCCGGGCCAAGAGATTTATCCTGGTTGACGGACGCTTGTTTAAAATGAGTTTTGAGGGTCCGCTTCTGCGCTGCTTATCCCCTATTGAGGCTGAAGCCGTCATGATTTATGTTCATGAAAGGATATGTGGCATTCATTCAGGGGCTCGATCTTTATACCACCGCATCATCAGAGTTGGATATTTTTTGCCAACGTTGCTTGCAGATGCCAAGAAATACACTAAACGTAGTGCCATATGTCAATACCATGCTCCGATCCCGCAATTGCCTGGGGCTCCCTTATCGGTTACCCCATTGCCTTGTCCGTTTGACAGATGGGGGATTGATATCTTTGGACCTTTTCATTGGTCAATAGGGCAAAGAAAATTTTGTATTGTAGCGGTTGAGTATTACTCGAAGTGGATTGAAGCAGAAGTAGTAGCCATCATCTAAGAGAAGGTTGTCAAACACTTCTTATGGAGAAATATTGTGAGCCACTTCGGGGTTCCCCGAGCACTCATATCAGATAATGGTACTTAGTTCCGTGGAAAGAGCATACGCGATTTATGCACCAAGTTGGGCATCGTCCAGCATTTCTCATCAATAGCCCATCCACAAACTAATGGACTTACGGTGGTATCTAACAAGGTTATCTTGAAAGGATTGAAGACCAAGTTAGAAGATTTTGGAGGGAAATGGCCTGAACACATCTATGAGGTCTTATGGGCATACCGAACTACACCTCGTTCAACAACCCAGGAATCACCTTTCTCATTGGTGTATAGGATCGAGGTCGTTAGCCCGGTGGAGGTTTCCATCCGATCACCTCGGATATCTCAATATGATGAGCATATGAATGGTGAGAGGAGATTATTAGATCTCGAGATGATCGAATAAAAGAGAGATGTGATTTACGCGCGGATGCTCGCTTATCAGCGAACAATGGAACTGGCCCACAACAAGCGAGTCCTCCCAAGGGAATTCTTTGAAGGCGATCTTGTCCTCAGAAGCATAAAAGTGCAGAGGAACGTTGGAAAGCTGGACAGAAATTGGGAAGGACCGTATCGAATATCAAAGAAATTGGAATCAGATGCGTATAAACTTGAAACATTAGATGGTATAGAGGTCCCCCGAACTTGGAATGTCATTAATTCAAGGCGATATTTCTTGTGAACTTTCGATTAACTTGTTTGACTTAATAAACGTACATTCATTTAAACGTAAGCCGAAAACAAGTAAGTACAAAACAAATTATTTCTAATTGAGTGATGGACCGATCTTGAAGTTGGGTGACTTAGGACGAATCTGGACTAGTGACCGAAGCTTCTTATCCGCAAGGCTCCCAAGTTGTAGTGATCGCTCTGACGAGTCAGATACTCTTGCACTTGCCTAGTCTCATGGATAAGTTGCGATTCTCCCAGAACTCATTACGAACTAAAACACTCCCTTCAACGGCATTTATTCTTGGGAAATGGCCCTTGTAATTACGAAATCTGCCACGAAAAGAGGAATGGGGAAGTCAACATATTGAAACACAAGTTCGGTCATATTATGGGACATATGATGAGCAAAAGCTTAGCCAATATAACCTACGGGACTTCAGTAGAACCAAGGTTCGTCCGAAGCTTATAGGGACTCATATTGAACCTAGACCGCGTCTTTCTAATCAAGTTGTGATTCCAAGGACGGAATAAGAGTGATCCGCATACAATGTAAAACGACCGATCCAATCAGAATTGACCTGAGTGAGCCAAACACAATATTTGGGACCGATGGATTAACACCCTATAAGCATCAATGATCTTACATTTGGTGGTTAAAACACTCTCGTTAATATGAAACATAGTAATTCACTTAAAAGTCAGTTGCAATATTTTATTCTGACGATTAGAAAGACAAGAATTGAGAGGAAAAAGTTTTGTATTGAAAATAAAGAACAAAACAGGTACAAAATACAACTCAGAATTAACTACCCTGCCAATCTTCCTTGTCTTCAATTCCCTGCTCATGCGGTTCGGTCCTGGCCTCGAGCTGCTTCAATTCTTCTTCTTGGTCGGCCACCTTTTGGTTGACCTCTTTCTCAATCTCCTCAAAGAGATAGAAGAAAGGGTCATCTTCTAGAACATGCTCTTTCAAAGTTGGAATAACCTGGAAGTTGACATCTCTCTCAAGTGGCTCGATCGCCTTCCTTCGCTCGTCCGAAGGGGAAAGCCCAAACTGCTTTATAGTCTGCTCTCGCATGTTATCCATGTATTTAGCAGTGTACATCCCATGTATGTTATCCGCCAAAGCGAATAACAGAGGGGACCGAGCGAAGCCTAGGACTGCTTCTCGGACCGAACCTTCAGCCGAAGTATGGGTTCTTGTCAACTCCTCTTCCAAGTTCGCATCTCTTCTTGGGCCTGAAGGAGAAGCTCGTTAAACTTATTCCTCCTCTTCCTTGGCTCGTTAAAGTTCAGGGCCCGACCCTGAACTTGGTTGACCTCTTCTTCCTTGGCCCGCAGCTTGGCCTCCAGGTCAGAAATGCGCCCCTGAGCTGTTTTCTCTATCTTCTCCAGCTCAGAGACTTTATCTGATAAGAGCGAGACTTCAGTCCCAGCTCTTAGCAGTTCATTATCCAGTCGGTCTCGGTCCTCCCATACCGTGACCAACTTACCATGTTTGATCTCAACTTGCCTTTTCGCAAGGTCAAGTTGATCTTGGACTTGTTGGGACACAACACTACCACCCTGGTTCTTCTCCACGGTGATGGCAGTTGTGAAGGCTTTCCTCAGCATCTGCATAGGACAATAATGTCAAAAAAGTAAAGTTTCGGGCCTTAATATAAAAGAAAATTATTTTGGTGGTGAGGTCGAGGAAGCCCTCAATGATTTCCTCCCCAGACATATCCGCTTGGACATTGTATGGGTTTTGCTCTCCATAAAGACGGAAATTCTTTAGGAAAACACTTCTTCAGGAGGTTAATTTCCTCCTCTTACTGAACCTGTCTAGCAGGCCTAAGGCAACTCCCCAGTCGGAGTTGGTCTTAGGGCCCTAGGCAGACTCCTTCAAAACGATCCCCTTAGAGGGGACCGAAGCACTCCCCTCTTTCTTCAGCATTTTGAGATCTCTCGGGGCTTCTGCTTCGGTCGCCCTCTTCCCTTTTCCCAAGGGGATCGGCGGCAGGGAGACATTTGCCTTAAGATGGGGACCGTGGAGAACCTTCACCACGGGAACGGCTCCCTACAGCAATAAAGCAACTGTATTAGCACTAATAAAGGAGTTATTTCCGATTTGGTAGAGGCTGGATAAGCTCAAAGAACGAATCCGAGTCATTATCACCTCCTCTACCACTCCAAATACCCGAAACGCAGGCTCTTCTCCCGTCGAGGGCTACCCTGTGCAGCGCAGGGTTAGTGTGCCCACGCTGGTGGTTTGAATCGGGGGGTTCCCGGACCCCGATGGAACCAACATACCCCCCGTTGCTGATTCACTCTCCTCGGCACTCCCCGTTGCTTCGCGTTGTCCTTCAGAAGGACGGATCGAAGCAGCATCCATACGCTTGAACCGTGAGCTAGGCATCGTCTCATTCGAGTCTGCAAAACAAATACATAAGGATCAAGAAAGGATACAATAAAAACATTACTTCATACCTGACCCTTCTGACGGATCTGAGCTAGAAAACATCCCCTTCGGGGGTGGGGCTTCGGTCCTACCCGCGACACCTATTTCTATCAATCTTTTCTCCCGAAGCAGCTCCGTTCGCTTAAGGCGTGCTTCGGGAGGGGGGAACATCGCAAGTGTATTTGCGGTGTCCGGACGAGGGGTTGAACCTGGTTCGGTCCAACTGACCTATACGTGGGTGAGTTATGCGTGGCCACACCTTTAACATGTCCTCTTTTGGGACTGTTATCCACACATAACAAGACTCCCACGCATGGAGAGACTCATCTTTATCAACTACATCACACTCTTTAGTGCGCACCGCTATATAGTATAGTTTGTGGCATTCTAACAGACCTTTACCCCTTCGGGATCCCACCAAGAACAGGTTGAAAAAATGTTCTAAGGTCGGGGCCCTGTTATGTTGGTGGCAATAAAATATGAACGCCACTATATACACATAACTACCCGGAAATAATGCAAAAATAGGGTAGTGAATTTCTTTAAGAACGGCTGCTACAAAAGGATGCAGCGGAAAACGAAGCCCGCACATTAAAGAAGCGTAACTAACCGGAATAGCGGATGCCGGCACATTCATTTCCGCCGGAAGGAGACAGGGAATATATTCTCGTCCCTTCCAGATGGAATAATGTGCCGGAATCGAAAACCTAGACCTAAACTCCTCAATATCCAACTCAGACATTGCAGGGTATCTCATTTTATGAGGAGCCATAGTGTATACCTTAACTAAAATCGGAATGAAATGGGTTGAACGTGAAACAGATTGAGGGCGCAGAGAGCTCGATTGGGCAATTCTTCCTTCGCGAAATGACGATGAGGAGAAACAGTACCCAAAACCCCGATTTAAATATTAATTTCCCGACCAATGGTGAGCTGCCACATAATATTGCCACAGACGATGGCAGTACAAACACACTCATCACGCCTGTTGAATTATCGATTGTGAAGAGGCGCAAATCTGGAT
>RWGZ01001606.1:48258-60760 GCA_009725065.1 Utricularia reniformis
CAAATGCGGGAAGAACCATTTTGGAGAATGCCGAGCGGGAACCAACAGTTGTTTCAAGTGCGGCCAGGAAGGACACTTTGCCAAAGACTGCCCGAAGAGGAGGAGGATTGAAACCGGGGTAACCGAATACATGGTAAGGGAAAGGATTACTGGAAATGCTCGAGTGTTTGATGTGAACAAGGAACAGGCCTCGGAGGCTGAGGACGTCGTGGCACGTACACTACTTATTAACGACTTTACAGCTTTCGTATTATTTGACTGTGGGGCGACACATTCGTTCGTGTCGGAGAAGTTAGCGAAACGATTTGGGATAACGGGGAGTAACGCTAAAATCAAAGTAAAAACACCGGGATCCGAAGCCATGGAGGCAAATAGAATCTATAATGGATGCACGGTGGAAGTGGACACAATGCGAACAGAGGCAGATCTGATTGAGTTAGGGGATATGGGATTCGATGCCATACTAGGAATGGATTGGTTATCTCGATACGATGCGCAGGTGAGGTGTCGAGAACGTACGATCACTTTTAGTACGCCGCGGGAAGGGAGAAAGGACATGGTCTAAAAGCCAATGTTGGTGAGGATGAGGAATATAAGGATATATCGAACTGGCTAGCATTTGTCACGATGGAGAAGGAAGGGACACCATTGAAGCCCGTTCCAGTGGTTTGTGAATACAGTGATGTATTTCCCGACGAGCTACCGGGGCAACCGCCTCAGAGAGAAGTGGAAATGGAAATAGAACTACTCCCTGGAACACAACCAATCTCCAAGGCTCCGTACCGAATGGCACCCAGAGAGATGCAGGAACTGAAACAACAGATTGAGTCGCTATTGGAAAAGGATTTCTCAGGCCAAGCAACTCCCCTTGGGGAGTACCAGTGTTATTTGTTAGAAAGAAAAGCGGCGAGTTAAGATTGTGCTACGACTACCGAGAATTAAACAAGGTCACGATAAAGAACAAGTACCCGTTGCCTAGAATCGATGACTTGTTTGATCAGTTACAAGGCGCGAAGGTGTTCTCAAAGTTAGACTTGAGGTCAGGGTATCATCAGGTCCGAGTAAGAGAATGAGACATACCGAAGACAGCCATTTGAACGAGGTACAGCCATTAGGAATGCACGGTAGTACCGTTCGGATTGACTAATGCCCCAGCAATTTTCATGGATTTGATTAATCGAGTATTTCGTCAATACTTAGACAAGTTCGTGGTGGTGTTCATTGACGACATCCTAGTTTACTCTCACAAATGGGAGGAACACGAGCAACATTTGAGGATAGTATTACAGAATCTCAGATAAGAGAAGTTGTGTGCCAAATACAGCAAGTGTGAATTTTGGATGGACAGCATAGCTTTTCTAGGACACGTGATATCAGCAGGAGGGGTGACGGTAGATCAAACCAAGATAGAGACAGTGACGAATTGGCCCAGACCGACAAATGCTCGAGAAGTGAGGAGTTTCTTAGAATTAGCCGGGTACTATCGAAAATTCATCGAGGGATTCGCAAGGATTGCTAAACCGTTGACAAATTTGACCCGAAAGGAAACGAAGTATACGTGGGATGAGAAATGTGAAGAGAGTTTTGAATGTCTCAAAACGAAATTGACATCGGCACCAATACTGGTATTACCCACACCAGGACACGACTTCACCGTATACAGCGACGCATCGAAAGAAGGACTCGGTTGTGTACTGATGCAGGGAGGGAAGGTTATAGCATATGCATCCCGTCAATTGAAGATACACAAATTGAACTATCCGAAACACGATTTAGAATTAGCCGCGGTGGTATTCACACTCAAGATTTGGAGACATTACATGTACGGTGTTAGGTGCGAGATATTCACTGATCACAAGAGTTTGAAGTACCTATTCATCCAGAGGGAGCTTAACATGAGACAACGGAGATGGTTGGAACTGATAAAAGATTACGACCTGGACATTCAGTACCACCCCGGAAAGGCAAATCAGGTAGCCAATGCACTGAGCAGGAAGACTCATGGTGTGCTAGCAAATACGTTGGTAAGGGAAATGGAGAACCTACAACTGGAAGTGGTAGAGTCGACCACAGTCATGTTAGGGACGGTTACAGCAAAACCAGGGATACTGGAGGAGGTATGAGAAGCACAGATAGCAGATCCCGAGAAACCCGTAACGCGAAAAGAAGGAAACGGGACTGATAAATCAGAGATAAACAAAGGAAGCGATGGGCTAATCAGAATGAATGAACAAATATGGGTACCGAACAGGCCAGAGCTAAAGAAGAAGATTATGGCAGAAGCACACAGTTTTGCCTTCTCAGTTCACCCAGGAAGTACTAAAATGTATCGGGACCTAAAGACGCACTGGTGGTGGAACGGAATGAAAAACGAGATCGCAAACTTTGTGGCCAAGTGTGAAAATTGCCAACGAGTTAAGGCCGAACACCAACGCCCGGGAGGTGAGCTACAACCCTTAGAAATTCCAGAGTGGAAATGGGATAGCATCGGCATGGACTTTGTGGTAGGATTACCCAAGAGCCCACGGAAGAACGACGCGATATGGGTGGTGGTGGACCGTCTTACGAAGGCGGCTCACTTCTTAGCAGTCAAGACAACATACGGAGTAGACAGGCTAGCCAAAATATATGTGGATAACATAGTCAAGTTACATGGAATTCCAGTAAATATTGTGTCAGACAGGGACCCGAGATTCACGTCTAGATTTCGGCAAAGTTTACAGAAATCACTCGGAACCCAGTTAAGGATGAGCACAACATACCACCCACAGACAGATGGTCAGACCGAGAGAACCAACCAAATTATGGAGGATATGTTACAGGCATGTGTATTGGAGTTTAAGGGAGGTTGGGAAGATTTCCTACCTCTGGTGGAGTTCGCATACAACAATAGTTTTCAGAGCAGCATTGGCATGGCCCGGTATGAGGCATTGTACTGAAGGAAGTATCGTACACCACTATGTTGGGATGAGGTGGGAGACAGAAAGACCACGGGAAGAGAATTGGTGGAAGTCACCATCGAAAAGGTGGCCGTGGTACGAAAGAACATTTAGGCAGCACAGGACCGATATAAAAGTTGGGCAGACACGAAAAGGAGACCCCTAGAACTAAAGGTTGGGGATCATGCTTATCTGAAGATATCACCAATGAAGGGGGTACTAAGGGCCACTAGGACAGGGAAGCTGAGTCTTCGGTACATCGGACCATACGAGGTGGAACGAAAAATCGGAAACCTAGCATACCAACTGAAGCTTCTGGAAGAAATGGGAGGGATACACAACGTGTTCCATGTATCCCAACTGAGGAGGAGGGTGACTGAAAGAATTCAAGAATGTGTGGGTGAACCCATAGAGATAACCCCAGAACTAACATACGAGGAGGTTCCGGTAAGGATCCTAGGCAGGGAGGAAAGAGAGCTCAGAAATAAACAAATTCCCATGGTGAAAGTACAATGATCCAATCAAGGAGAGAGGGAAGCTACATGGGAAACGGAACGAAAGATCAGACAGAGAGCACCAGACTTAATGAAAGATTGGTACGCACGAGTTTCTGGACGAAACTCAAAATAAGTGGGGAAGGATGTAATAGCCAGGAAAAGGTATGTCGGTATGATAGTAGGGAATATAGTGATAAAGTCTAGAGGAGAAATAACGAGGGATACGGGAACGAAAGAACGATAAAAAGAAACGAAAAGATTTAAATGTAAAGCATGAGATAAAGGAGGGGTAAAAATGAAAAGTAGGAGGGGTCAAAATGTGAATTAGAGAAGTTAAAATATCTATAAATAGGGGTTAGAAGGCCCATAAACCAAGTCATTTATCACTAAACCGCAAAAACGTACGGAAAAACGCCAAAGCATTAAATTATCGCGGAAATTTCAAGATCAATACAAATTGTTGCGGAAATTTTTAGGCAATTTTTGTCGTCTAAATTTTGGTAAGCAAGTTTGTCGCGGAAATGTTTCACGTGGAAAAATTATCGCGGAAAATTTTACGTTGAAAATTGTCGCGGATTCTTCGAAGGAGGAAAATTGTCGCGAAAATTCAGAGCTTGATAAATTATCGCGAAAACTGAACCATGTGTTGTTTTGTGGCGGATTTCAGGAACAGAGTAGTTTTATCGTGGAAATAGACATTTAGGGTGTTTTCGTCGTATTTCAACGTCGGATCCTGAAGGAGAAAGATACGAAGGGTCTACGGTAACCAAACAGTCAATAATAAGATAATAACGTCAAGATAAATGAAGTACTAAAATATGTTACGAATTGTAGGGAAGCATCAGAGATTGTGACAAGTGAAAACAACAGGTAAGCGGAGTGAACACAATATAGTAAGGGAAGGTTCAGACTTAGGAAACGGGATCGGGTTAATAAAGAAGAAAGGAAAAGTCACGAATGAACGAGATAAATGTTAATAAGACTCGGGGTGAGGAAGGATTGACCGTCCTACCGAACCAGGCATCGTGCCTAGTACACGATTTGCCAAAGGAAGGGCATGCCTGATGAAGGGAACGATAAGTTCCAAAGATGGAAAGACGCGTACGTAAAGGGTAGAACGGATCCGGGTGGAAAAAGGGGTAGCGCCTAAGTACCCACCCGGGGAAGGGAAGCATATGGCCAGTCGAATCATCTAATAGCTAACGGTTGGCTTGGGCGGGACATGCACCGAGCATGTTATTCTCGGCAACAGTAAAGTTAAAGTATGAGAGGGATGATAAGGGTAAAAGAAGAAGGAAATAAGAAAAAACGGTTAAAAGGAAAGATTCATGTGTGTGTGTACGGTTTAATTAAGAAACGAAAAGATAATGTGTAGCGTGTGTGAAGTTTCCTTTAATAAATTGTGACCGCTTTACAGATTTTGTAGGTGACGCGGACGAGGTATGAGAGGGGAATGGGAAGAAGGTCGTCGGTTGTCCGGTGATAGAGTCCGGTCCTTTGGAGAATACTCTAAATTATGTTGTCGAACTTTGATGTTTTCGAACTACATTTTCAGTTTACATTCGAATGTTTCGTTTTATTTAGCACGTTTAACAAAACAGCTAGGCCCAAATTGGGGTCGTTACATACCTTCTCTAGATAATCCTACTCCCGACAACGTCAATGTTGTCATAAATGAACTCATATATCCTTACATCTTTGTGATTTAAAGATGTGATAGATAGAATGCATCATGAAGTGAAAGGAAAAGACACTCCCTAGAATTTATCTCCTTTCTTCGTGTCATGGCCATCGAAAACATACCGACATCTACTTCACATTTGATTAGTGTGACAAGGAATGTATTTTCTAGCCTCGGAATGACCCTTTAACATTGATGTTGTTATTGGAAATCGCAGGGTCTTTCAGATTCTCATCGACCAAGAGAGCTTCTTTAACATCACTTCCAGGTAGGTTGTTGACGCTATACGCTTGAGACTAATCGACGTCCAGCCGATCAACATGATATTCCAATCGTTCTACCAGCGGTCGATTGCACTATTTATAATAGTGCAACCGACCACGCTAGGTAATGGGATGGAGTCCTTGAGGATCAAGGACATGACAGTCAATCTATTCTTTGAGCTTGGTGGGTCAATCTTCGTACTATGTACATTTATCGTCAAGTAATCAGATGCATGCTCTATTGATTCATGCAACTCTTTGAAACGGTTTGTATGATCGTACATGTGATGATATTTCAAGGAGAGTGCATCCTGATTATTCTCTTCGGTATAAAGAAGGGCGCACTCAGCACGCTTGGCTTGGCTTGATGTTCTCACGCTTGGCTTCTAACTGAATGCAAGTAAGTCACACTTAGCATGAGCTTTAATCACATGCCATTCGACATACAACCACGACGTCACCTCATATTGGAAATTATGATTCATTGGTCAATGTTTCCAATGTCGCCGCACCAGCTCTTCAGTGATAACCTCTACCCAAGATGGTACTGCACTCATTTCTTCCTAAAAGTGGGGGAGGTTATTTGTTTGAAGTCTTTAATCGGCTAGCTCCCTCTCTAGTAGAGCTGGCCTAGTTTTCTCTTCGGCCAGTTTGAAACTCCCTTCGGCTAGGTCGCCCTCTAGAATAATAGTGTTCTTCCACATAAGTGGCGTTGCTTTGAGTGACATCGTAACTTTGTTGTTAAGGGACATGACCCCCCTCGCACCTTAAAAGACGATGTTATGTGTTGAGAGAAGAATTTATTGAAAATACTTAGTTCTTAATGACCAAAGTCCAACTGCTGCGTTGCTAAGGGAAGACGTTGGCGAGTTCTGCTGTCTTGAAGGCAAGGCATGCTATGTCCAAATACTAAAAGTATTGAACATGAGACCCTTAACTTTCTTCATACAAGACTTAATTCTACCATTTTTTCTTTCACTTATGATTTGAGCTAAGTGTAATCATTTATTTCATACAAACCTTACATACAAAATATAAGTCATATTTAGACTTACAACAAAGCAAAACGAAGCCTTATATTCATACAAACCATTATTTTTGGAATCGATTTACATAATTTCAATATAGTTTATTACCGTATTCGTATTAATTAATTTTCTTATGTTTTATAACTTAAATATGGTTTTGGAATTTTTGGAATGGTTGTCGTCATTCAATCATTGTACAAGAATTTTGCGCTTAAACTTCCTGTAATAACAAGGAAGATCCAAGGTAGATGAATCCTACGAACCATACACTTTCTCAATAGCGCGATTGACACTTGATCACATCTTATGTTAAGGTATTTTGAAGTCCCACTGCTCATTGATGTTATCCTGAGCATCAATCAGCTTGAATTTTTGGGTTACCGACACCGTAGCTACCAATTGCCTAGAAATCTACTATTTTTTCATATTTACATGGTAAAGCATTTTCCACCTTCTATCAATATAAGAATGCGGGTCTATGAAAGTAGTAATAGCTCATTCACGGTCATGTGTACAATCCCCAACCTTTACTCTCCAAGGACATCCATTTGGTGTTGAACGTCATCGAACATTGTAGTTTGTGAAACCACAAACTCCCTTTTGCTATCTTCACATAGTACTTTGTCATTGCATTCTTAAGTTTTGTTTTACTCAAAAAAGAAAATCTAACTGCAAGGGCAAGAATCTTGGTATCGTAAAAAACAGGGAAAGATGATGTATCATATGAATATGCCCATATTGGTTCAGCCTCCACCGCAAAAAATGAAGCACCCAACGAATGAGAAATATAATATAATCTCGGTGGTTCATAGAGACTCGATATAATTGGTACTAATTTAGCTTCTGGAATATCCCAATGGTGCGAATGCCTTGACGAAACCCATATGTTAGCCCGACTTATAGTGTTGACACGCGTACTACCACTCATATTCCCTGATACTTGTACTTCGTCATCATCGATTTCAACATCACCATCATCGTACTCCAACATTTAATAGTCATTGGGTACGAGTTCCACATCATATTCTGAGACATAGTCGTGGTCATTTGTGTACAATACTAGTATGACATCTACCATTATAGAATTTTTTTTGTAATGTTAGTAAATAAATATTAAACTCAACTCAACCACCATAGTATTGATTTCTTAAATCGGATTTGAATTTGATACTAATATAAATGAAACAATACTACATATATAAATATAAAAAAAAATGCAATTATTGTTTCAAAGATATAATTAAACAACAATCACACTAATACTATCAAATCAAACAAGCATTATAAGGCTAAATAAATATTGGTGACATTTAATATTCATCCTACTTGTTTTAGAATAATTTGATTTTCATCATATATGTTTGGAATAATGAAAAAGGACACAAGTGTTATATTTTTTGTTGAATTTAGTCATTACCGTTAAATAATCCGTCAAGATTCTATAAAACAAGTAAATATTACCGATGGGACCGGTATGCCAGTCGGTACTGAATTAGTTTTATAGGATCCGACCCAAAAAAATTCGGAAATCGATGTTAATACGCAATAGTGGGCCGTACCAAAAAACCCCATACTACATGGTATTTAACGTACGGACGGTATACCAACGATATACCATACGATATGAAAACATTGTTGCTTTGTTTCAAAGGCTAGGGTTTTTAAAAGATTCAAAAGAAAAAGAATGATTTTTTTAACAATATAGAAATTGTGCATTGTGTTGAGAATAAAGCAAATTGGGACTTTAAATATGTGTTTTTAGAAGAATTTTCATAATCGATTTTCACCGTTTGTGATTTAACTTTAAATTAACGGTAAGTGACTAAAATATATCAACTTGTATAATATTTGTAACTAAAATAAACTTCAAAACAAATATGATGAAAAAAGAAGATTGAAACTTTAAATATGACTTGTAGAAGAATTTTCACAAATAAATATATCAAATGAATAACATAGTTACTCATTGTAGGTGCTTCTTTAAGCATTTCGGTATCCCAGCGCTCATAAATGTTGTAATTGTTCCAAGCAAACTCACTAAATTAAACCTTGTATTGACTTCTTTTCCCATAATCACGTGATTATACATCTTCAACTTCTGGATCGTATAGCACATTCAAATCAAAATTAATCCCTATAACCAATATCAAAGGTAAAAAAACATGAACTTGTCGAAGTTTTGTAATGAATTCACGATAATTGGGAACAATTCACTAACCAGGATGGGTCGAATTTTGCATTCGATATGAATGTTCCTCACCTTCGACGTTCTCGTGACAAAAACCCCACGAATAATTCAAACTTCCAAACGTTAGATCTATTTGAGACTGAATTCCTAAACTCACAAATCAGACAATGAAATTCAAACAAATATAAAATAGAAACTTTGTAGTACATTATTAAATAAACGCAAACATATTTATGGACGACAGAAACATTTATTATTCGACATGTTAGCCCCACATGCAGTCTAATCAACAACCACAACCACTCATTTGAGCTCGGTTTCTAGAGAATAGAAGCCGAGTTCAAATATTTTATTACGAACATTGCATATTAAATATTTTTTAAAAATTTATTTGAGCATGTTTTCATGGACCCATGAAACAAGCTCACATTATAAAAAAATCGAGCCCGATATCCAGGTTGATAAAAATCAGGTTAAATTGTGTCAGAACATCTTATCACCTATCTCATATTGCAATGATATATCCATAATTGTTATACTTGTAGAAAATCACTGTTATAAACTAAAGTTGGGGTGTATGACATTGTTTTATCAATTTTTTTATCATAATATTAGGATTTAGCCATGATGTCCTATAACAATAAAATATTTTGGTTTTCCATGCATAATTTATTACTTTTAAAGGTCAAATTTATATATATTTTTCGAACTTCAAGTGTTTAATTAGAATAATATATTAAGATGTGCACTTTGAACGACAATTACACAAACTTTTAATACTTGAGAGGCAAAATAATATGATTTCAAAAGATGAGGGGTAAAATATTGCCATTTTAAAAGCTTGTAGACTATATTGAAACTTTAAAGTCATAAGAGGGTAAATGATAAAAAATATTGATAACTTCAAATTTCATTCAAACTTCAAGAAAGAATGCAGATACTGGCTGAAATGCAATGGGCAAAACACAGATGGAGCAAACAGCAGTAAAGAATCTACCAACTCCACAACAACAATGGAGGAAGTTCTGGTAGTTCTGGCCACAGAAGAAGAAAGAGCTATTGGAATTGGGAATCAAGAATGGATCATCGATTCGACAGCCTCCTATCATGCTACTCCTCACATAGGAATTTTTCATACATTCAAGGTTGGAGATTATGACAAAGTGAAAATGGGAAATGAGTCACTTGCAGACATTAAAGGCATCGGTGAAGTGCATGCCATAACAAACCTTGGAATTGAACAAATTCTAAAGGAAGTCGGGTACATCCCAAATTTAAGAATGAACATTTTATCAATCAATGTTTTTGATCTTGCATGTTACTCAAGTACTTGTGCAAATGGAATGTGGAAGCTATCCAAAGGTTCTCTAGTTATTGCTAAAGGGAATCTACGCTGAGGGTTGATCCTAAATGCATACAAACAGTTACAAAGATGGAAAGCCTAGAACTGTGGCACAAGCGCTTGGGGAACCCATCGGAAAAAGGGTTGGAACACTTAAAAAGAAGAATCTAATTAAGCCAAATGGAATGAACTTAAAAGAAACAAGTGAGACATGTTTAATAGGAAAAAAGCACAAAGTCAGATTCAAGTCTACCCTAGAAACAAAAAAGGTACCACTTGAACTTGTATTTTTTGACGTTTGTTCTGTGGATGTTGTATCACTAGGGGGTAGGAAATATTTTCTATCCTTTATTGATGACTACACGAGGAAGAGCTAGGTATTTCAATGAAGACCAAGGATGAGACATTTGAGAACTTCATAAACTGGAAGAATTCCGTAGAAAGAGAAACTTGTCAGAAGCTGATATATCTAAGAACTGACAATGGGGGTGAATATACCTCCAAGGAATTTGAAAATTATTGCACTGAGCTTGGGATAAGGCATGAAAGAATAGTACCCGAGACTCCACAACATAATGGAACAGTTAATAGACTGAACATGACTCTAATGGATAAAATAAGATGTCTTTTAAGAACATCCAAGATTGACAAGGAGTTTTGGGAGGAAGCTCTTCAAACAGTGTGCTACCTTACAAATCGGTCACCATCAGCAGCTCTAAACTTTGACA
Organism: Utricularia reniformis; assembly: GCA_009725065.1. Lineage (NCBI taxonomy): Eukaryota > Viridiplantae > Streptophyta > Magnoliopsida > Lamiales > Lentibulariaceae > Utricularia > Utricularia reniformis. The sequence continues at coordinate 58,925 of RWGZ01001606.1, forward strand.
TACCAGACTGCAAGTGGACTAGGAAGCAACCTAAGTATGACAACCTAAGAACCTTTGGCTGCAAAGTATTATTTTTGATACCTAAGGAGGATCGGAAGAAATTAGATGATCATGCTGATGAAGGAATTTTCATAGGGTATGGGGATAAGAATTTTGGATTTAAAATCTGGAATCCCAAGACCTTGAAAATCACAAGATCCAGGGATGTCACATTTTTAGAGACAAAGACCATAAAGGACTTATCATATCTGGAGCAACCAGAAGAGACACATAATACTCAGTATATTGATAAATTGAGCACAGATTTCTTACAGGAAAGCACTTCCCTTGAGGATGAACTCGAATCACCAAACCAGGCCGTGGAACTGATCCAAAGGGACTGCGGAACATCTAAAACAGAATTGTCTTCAAGAACAGAAATTCAGCCGGTTAGGAGATCACAAAGACAATCTATACCTAGTTCAAGATATCCACAGACTGAATTTATAACTCTCACAGAAAATGGAGAGCCCGAAAATTTTCAAGAGGCAATGGAACATAAAGACTACAGATTGTGGTGGAATGCGATGGAAGAAGAAATGAGTGCCCTAAGAAGAACATATACTTTCAAATTAGTAAGTATGCCTACTGGAAGAAAGTTACTTGAAAACAAATGGATATACAAGCTAAAGTTAGAAGCTGGTGGAAAGTTTAGACACAAAGCAAGGATAATAGTTAAAGACTTTACTAAAAAACAAGGAGTGGACTTTGAAGAAATATTCTTACCGGTAGTTAAATTCACATCCATAAGAACTTGTTCTAGCAACAACTGCCTATTTGGACCTGAAACTTGAACAGTTAGATGTGAAAACATCATTCCTAAATGGTGAACTTGAGCAAGACTTATACGTGAGGTAGCCTGAAGGCTTTGTGAAGAAGTGGAATGAGAATTTGGTGTGCAAACTAAACAAGAGCCTATATGGTTTTAAGCAAGCACCCCGGATGTGGAATAAGAAGTTTGACAGGCATTTTAGCAAACTAACACCCTGCAAAAATTTTATTTGCAAAATAATCCGTTTTGATAAAGGTTTTGCAAAATAGCATGTTTTCATAAAGTATTTGCTAAATAGCATACGTTTATATATTTTAAAAAAACTAAATCAAATAATTTATATTATATATATATATATTAATTAAAAATATATAATAATTAAATTACAATATAATAATATTAATAAAATATTATATCGAACGACACGTAAAATACCGGGTACTAATTGATATATCGTTCATACTCTATGAATCGGAATATATATTTAAATATTGATCGATATGGCGGTATTGAGTTATAATGTCGGATATCGGTCCATATTTTTATATCGTAATATCACATATCAATCAAAAATTTTATGGTCGATCTAGAAAAACATGGGCTCTGAACCGTAAACCTGGTACCGATCCATATACCGGTGCCGCTCGGCTTTCATTGTACCAAACGCTATGAAAATGTTGATTAAATATTATTTGGGGCGACATGTAAACTATCATTTATCGATCGATATATCGGTCATACTCCCCGAATCAGAAGATATACTTTCATATCAATCGATATGTGAAATTACGATATAAAAATATGGACCGATATCCGACACTATAACTCAATACTGCTATATCGATCAATATAAAAATATATAATCTGATTCATAGAGTATGAATGATATATCAATTAGTACCCGGTATTTTACGTGTCGTTCGATATAATATTTTATTAATATTGTTATGGTCCCTTTCAAGGGGGTACCAACAGTCGTCCGGTTCGTTCAACAAACGAACTCGGTTCTGATTTCTTTTAAGTGT
>RWGZ01001607.1:0-29870 GCA_009725065.1 Utricularia reniformis
GTGATTGTGACATGTCAACGGTCGTTTTCTATTAACAATTTTAGATTTTAAATGTATTTTTTCAATTAATCCAAAATTCATGGAAAATAAATAAAAGATTAAATATATTATTCATATAAAATTAACATTACTCGTTTATTTTAGCTTTGTATTTTATGGAAAACAGGCTGTTAAATTAAGTAATCTTGGGATGACTACATATGTTAAACGAACACTATAACGGCAATTCGGAGACACGATTCAGGGATTCGAATTTGTTAAAGAATCCGACCCGTTAAGGTCTTCCACAGTATTGGCCGCATAGTCTTTTTTTTTAAAACAAGAGGAAAGAGAATGGATGTCCTAATAATATGAATTATTTTTTAATTAAAATTTTAAATGACGTGTGTGGTTAACATAATTTATAATTAACAATAAATAAAATTATAATTTATCTAATTATATTATACAAAATAATAAATTACGACCACAAATATACATGATAATTAATGTTTAAAACCGGTAAAATACCGAAATAGTTGGTATAAACTATATCATATTCTAATAATATCGATATACCGCTAATTTTTTAAAGATTAACGAATTATATTAATATATATAAATAATAATAAATTTAAATATAAAAACGGACTCATGCCCAACAAGTGTCCGAGGAGAGTCGGTACCCGAGAAAAGTCCGACTCGAATTCGACATCCCCGGATAAGAGTCCGTTTAACATATAATTGTGAATATATTAAGTTATGAGGAACTATAAGTTTTATTAAATCACAAACAAATAATATTGTAGTATTTTGAACCATTTGATAGACGAGTCATTATAGAACCTATACATGAGTAAGTGAAAACATTATCAGAATCCATGATTTCATGTAGCAGCTATTTCCATTTCGGGAGACATTGAGATTGTTTGTAACTCCAATGAAAAGTGCGGTGAGGTGCGATACGATCTCAAGATCGTTATTTTTGTATGGTACGCAAAACATAAGTTTAATTGCGATGTGATAATCGTTAAAAAATCACGATTTCACCACAGCTGTTAAAACCGGCTGTGGCCTTATCGTGATTTTGAAAAAGACAAATTTCCTCTTACTTTTAATAATTATAATATTATTATATTTATTATTATTTATATATGAGGGTATATTAGTATTTTTACATAATTACGATCATAATATCACAATTTTAACAAACATATTTAAAATTTCATGATCATGATATCACACCACATCTCACCACATTTCACCACACCGCAATTTTGAAAAGCTAAACCAAAGAAAGACATTATATTTTATCCAATATTAGATTCTATAATAGAATTTCAATTTTTTTGTTTAACATTATAATATAAAAAATATATAAATTATTTTAATATTATAAAAATTAAATCTAATAAGATTATATTTCTCATACCACCGTATGGAAATACGGTTTTCGGGTTTTGAGCACACGCTGGAATGGTTTAATTGCCACACTAGCAAGACCACGGCGCATCCATGGCAATGGGAGAGAGAGCTTTTTTATTTTATATTTTTAAATTTAAATATTATTTATTTTAATAATTAAATTAAATATATTTACAAATATTTTTTATTAATATTAATGAATATACAATATAATAATAATATAATTAAAATAAAATATTATTACAAAATATTAAAAAATAAGTAAAATTATTATTATATAAACTAAAAGAAATAAGATTAAACAGTGAAATTTGATAAAATAATAAATAAGATAACGTGTAATATTTTAGTAGTTAGTCGAATATGTTAAATATTAAATTTTTGCATTTATTTAAAGAAATAAAGTTGAAATACATGCAAATAAATTTATTTGAATGATGTAGAAGAAATAGAATGAAAAAAATGATATCCATTAGAGATAAAATGATATATAGGATTGATGATGATGATATGTTATAAATAATTTTGATGCTGACGGGTATAACCACGACTATGGGTGAAGATGATCTAATGATCGATTATCTAGTGGTTGTAATGACAAAGATGGGAACATAATTTTGAGTTGATATAAAAATATTTATAAAAAAAGGGTGGTCTTTACCTATTGTCACCTAATATACGGACGGTGAAAAAAATGATTTTTAAGTTACGAAATTACAAATATGTTACATTTTTTGAGCAAAAAATATATACTTGTAGTCCTCAAACTTCAATTAAATAGACAGAAGACATCTCAAATTTCCAATATTGTTTATCATTGCCACTTTAATGAACTCGTTAATATTTAATATTTTATGAACAATTCTCGAACATCAGAGTCAATTTTGTATAATTTTTCAAACGATTCTTATTTGCGTACTTTGTGAGGGGTTTTCGAATATTTTTCAAATTACGGAAAACCGGGTGCTAGAATGTCAGGGATAAAAAAACATTATTGATAATTTTATGTATCATTATTACAATTTTGTAAGTTGGAAGGTATGTATTTTATACAGTTCATAAGTTGAGAGACTAATTATGCAATTTTCTCGATAAAAAAATAAGAAGTATTCTCGTTGATATTATGATTTTATTCATAAAACTTTTAAAAAGAATACAATATTCTATTAAATTCATATTAATTTATATAGATAGATTGTAGAGGAGTATGATCTTAGCAAAGTCAATTACTATTATTACTTAACTGTTATAAACACACTCAATTTAGATAATATAATATATAGTTAAAATAAACGAATAGACATGACAATAACAAGAGAAGGCGATGCAAGAAAGCCAAAATATAAGAGTGTGAAGAAATGTCTATGTCGATGAATTCATTAGGATATGGGAATATCCTTCCCTGCTAATAATAAATATGTTACCTATAAAACAAATTATTAGGTGGTTTTTCTGCCCCATCCCTACCTAGTCTACATTATCAAATTAAATCATAATTCTGGATCATTTAATAACATTAAATTCTTATTGGTTATTAAACCATGATTAAATATATTAGAAATCGACATGTCAAATATAGTATAATTTGATTGATTATTATATGAATAAATATTAAATATGTCATATCTTATGTTAAATGGAAGTTTGTTTTTTTAATAATGTGTATGTTTGGGACAAGTAGTGACAAATTATTACAATAATGTAATTGAAAAGGACAAAAATATAACAATTATGAGAATATTTTTGGCAGGTGAATTTAATTTGCTGCCCGATAGGAAGCAATCCATCCAGACTGCCCAATCCATTCAACCTCTTTTCTCTTTTGATCATTTTCATTCAATATGATCATCAAAATCCAACCTAAAATACCTCTATATAAATCATTCATAATTTTAGGATGGGTTTCTAGAGAAACGGTGTAAATATAGAGAATATGGGTTCGGGTCGGGGTCTTATTGATGAATTTAATTTAAATTGAAGATGATATTTAATGCATGGCATGTCATTGAATTGTCCGGTGTTGGGTGACCGTCCATCACTATACCAATTGACGCTTTAAATGCTCTTACCTATCTTTATTAAAATTCAATAAATACACAAATTATTTACTAATTACATATTTGACTTAGTCATATAAATATCTTCCTGAAATTTTGGCGATTTAGACCATGTTTCACTACTTTACTAACCCAGCTACTAAAAATAATTAAAAAAATTACACAACGTATCACTATTGAAACTGAGTGTTTGACAACTATCCATCAGTGTTACGTTGCAAATAAAAAAACCAGTGTTATTTTTTACAATAATAGTATTTCACATGTTGTTGGATAACTGGATCAAACCTTCACAGAAAGAAATATTGTTAGTATTAAATATAATAAATATAAAACAATATCAGAAAGTTGATTTGATCTCCTGTATCAAATCTGGTTGAGTGTCGCTTGTGCCACGTCTTAATGACATTGAACTTAAGAACAATTCCGGTAAAACCGGTGTTCTCTAGGTTACAAAAGCAGCAAGCTCCCTTGCTCAGGAACGATGGTTATTGTCGATGAACTCAAAATCAATACAGATAAGAAAGAATATCAAAATAAGAGAATACAAGTATTATCTGTTTCTCAGTAAATCCTCTGTATCTCGGTATATTTTCTATCTCTATCTTCTACAATTCTATTATTATTTATATAATAGAATATGTAGATAAATATTTCTCTACTTTCAACTCCACTTCCCCAATAAAATAGATAATGTAGTTTTAGTGGAAGAAAAAGTTTATTGATTTTTTATTATATATTTAACATAATAATAAATTAATAAACCTTTTAAATATTGTTATATTTTATACAACAATCCCCCACATATTTAAAAGATTTTATATACATTATGAGTTCAATCACATGAATATAAACACATCATATCTGGTGTCTTTTGGACTATGAACTAGACCTAGAAAGAATGAGATTAATCACACATGTACAATGGTGAAACATATAGCTTCTATGAACAATTGAACATTATTGTGTGATAACGTTCACCAATCATGCTTATATTATCAAACAATCATTGTTCAACGCGGTTTTGCGCTAATAGGCCATGCGCGTGCCTGAACTTTTATGAATGCTCTAGTGACTTGTCAAGGTCCCCTAGGAGCGGCCTCACTCCACACTCACATAGGTGATTTCATCAAGTGTGTACTGCAATCGACACACCACCCTAAAGGGATATAAAAATCATTAAGTAATCAACCTAACAATATATGCAATAATGAGTATCTCATGCTCAAACACCATAGGACAACTATATAACGTATCCATCAGGATTAATAGTTACTTAGTTATTACCCATATGAACTTACTTCATGGGGTCCCCAATCACATAAGTTGGGTATCCATCACTATTAATATTAATTGACATTAGTCACATTCCCCTCGATATTTGAGCAATTGTTTATTTTCCCAAATTGTATAGTCAGAGGACCGGTCAAGTACACTTCTGACTTCTAATATAATATGGAAATAATTCCATCTCTCAACATCTTATTCACAAAGCATGCTAAAATATATAATGTTATGGTTCCTTTTTAGGGGATAATAACAGTCGTCCGGTTCGTTAAGAAACAAACTCGGTTTTGATTTGTTTTTGGTGGAAGAACGATTGAGAAAATATAAACGGCAAAGAGGCACAACAATTTATAGTGTAAAACCCCGGGAAATTGGGAAAAAACCACTTGACCAAGAGTAGGGAATGCTCTCAGTCGATTCACTAATCGAATAAATGTTCAAATACAAGAAGAATAGAGGTTTATGAAGATAACGAGGATAAGAAAGCGATAAGAATAATCCCGGAAGAGTAACGGCCTATTCTTCACATCCAAATGGTCCTGTTAATTCCATCGTCGTGCTCTGTATTTATAGAGTCGAAGGCGTGTGTAACCCAGGCCCTGTAACTGCCTCTGACAGGTTTGTTAGAGGTTGTTGTCGCGCGATGTAAAACGTGTCCAGGACTGAAGCGTGGTCTGCGTGATCTGGCCCGAGGCGTGGTAAACGTGTGGAGGCCCGAAGCGTAGAACGCGTGGCTTTGTAACCATTTGGACCGAACCATGGGCCGTCTGTCAGAAACCGTTTTATTTCGCCAAGTTTATCTTCGGTCCATTCGCTGAACATCGGGCCAATTCATCCCAAAATTACTAAGCTGGACTGCCCAAGTTCGCTTCTACTACATGGGTCGGCCCAATCGTTATTGGGCATCACCCATTGCAGGGTACCCGATCCTAAGATTCTCATCAATAGCTTCTCGGGCTTGGTTGCCATCGCAGAGGTAACGAAAGGCCGATCAAGCAATGTTTATATACATTCGGAGAATATATGACTATGCCTGCTCGTTAGTAGTGAGCGTCCAGTGGACCGATCATTCACTTAGTCAATTAAAGAAGTGGATTTGTATTTAAAATTTTATAACGTACGTTTGTTGTGTTGCATTTAAATATTAATATCTAGATTTGCACCTCTCCACATTCGGCTTTCCAATAGGCATGATGAGTGTGTACAGACTGCAACCGCCTATGATAGCACCATGTGGCAGCTTATAATTGGTCGGGAGATTACTATTTAAGTCAGGGTTTTGGATACTGTTCTTCCTCATTGTCATTTCGCGAAGGAAAAAAACGCCTGAATCAAGCTCTTTGCGTTCTCGTTCTGTTTTATGCTCAAACCTTTTCCTACCGACTTTCGTCAAGGTATAAACCATGGCTCCTCGTAGAATGGGATTTCCAACAATGTCTGAGTTGGATATTGAAGAATTTAGGTCTAGGTTTTCGATTCCGGCTCATTATTCCATTTGGAAGGGACGGGAAGATGTTCCATGTTTCCTTCCAGCGGAAATGAATGTGCCGGCCACTGCTATTCCAATTAGTTACGCTTCCCTAAAGTGCGGGCTACGTTTTCCTATACACCCCTTTGTAGCGGCCGTGTTTAGAGAAATCCATTGCCCGAATTTTGCGTTATTTTCGGGTAGCTACGTTTATATAGTGTCGTTTATTTTTTATTGCCACCAACAGAACATGGCCCCGACCTTGGAACATTTTTTCAACTTGTTCTTGGTCGGGTCCCGAAGGGTTAAGGGTCTATTAGGATGTCGTAAATTATATTATATAGCTGTGCGCACCAAGGAGTGCGCTATAGTTGATAAGGAAGAGTCTCTTTATGCGTGGGAATCCTGTTATGTGTGGATAACAATCTCTAAAGAAGACATGTTAAGGGTGTGGCCACTTATAACCCACCCACGCATAGGCCAGTTGGACCGAACTAGGTTCAACCCCTCCCGTCCGGATACCGCAAACACACTTGTTATGCTTCCTCCTCCCGAAGCACTTCTCAAATGAACAGAGTTGCTTCGGGAGGAGAGGTTGGTAGAAATAGGGGTCGCGGGTAGGACCGGAGCCCAAGCCTCGAATGGGGTGTTTTCTTGTTCAGATCCGTCTGAAGGATCGGGTATGAAGTGATATTTTCATTCCGTCCTTTCCTGATCCTTATACATTTATTTTGCAGATTCTACTGAAACAATGCCCAGCTCCCGGTTCAAGCGTTTGGCTGCCCCTTCGGGCCATCCTTCTGCAGAACGACAAGAAACAACGGGGAGTGCGGAGCAGAATGAATCAGCGACGGGGGGTACGCTGGTTCCATCGGGGTCATCTATTGGAGGGAACCCCCCAATTCAGACCACCAGTGCAGGCACACTAACCCTGCGGTGCACAGGGCAGCCCTCAACTGGAAAGGGACCTGCACCTCGGGTATTTGGAGTGGTCAAGGAGGTAATAACGGCTAGGATTCGTTCTTTTAGCTTATCCAGTCTCTACCAAATCGGAAATAATTCCTCCATTTGTGCTGAAACAATTCCTTTGTTGCTGCATGGAGCCGTTCCCGTGGAGAAAGTTCTCCCCGGTCCCAACCTTAAGGCGAACGTCTCCCTGCCGCCGATCTCCTTAGGAAAAGGGAAGAGGGCGACCGAAGCAGATGCCCCGAAGGTTTTCAAAAGGCTGAGGAAGGGGGGAATGCTTCGGTCCCTGCTAAGGGGATCGTTTTGAAGGAGCCTGCCTCGGGCCCTAAGACCAACACCGACTGGGGCGTTGCCATAGGCCTGCTGGACAGGTTTAAGAAATGGAAGAAGTTGGCCTCCTGGAGGAGTGCCTTCATAGAGGACTTCCGCCTCTACGGAGAGCAGAACCCAGACAACGTTCAGCCGGACATGTATGGGGAAGAAGGCTTCCTTGACCTCGCAACTAAGGTAAGCTCCTTCGACATTGTGGCCCGAGGCTTTATGATCTGATATTATTATCTTATGCAGATGCTGAGGAAAGGTTTCACAACTGCAATCGCCGTGAAAAAGAACCAGGGTGGCCACGTTGTGTCCCAACAAGTCCAAGATCAACTTGACCTTGCGAAAAGGCAAGTTGAGATCAAACATGGTGAATTGGTCGCGGTGCGAGAGGATCGCGACTGATTGGATAATGAACTGCTGAGAGCTGGGACGGAGATCTCGCTCTTAGCAGACCAAGTCTCCGAGCTGGACAAGAAAGAGAAAACAGCTCAGGGCCAAATTTCTGACCTAAAGGCCAAGATGCGGGCCAAAGAGGATGAGGTCAACCAAGTCTAAGTTCGGGCCCAGGAGAAGAGGAATAAACTCAACGAGCTTCTCCTTCGGGCCCAAGTGGAAAATACGAACTTGGAAGAAGAGTTGGCCAGAACCCGTACTTCTGCTGAGGGTTCGGTCCGGAAAGCAGTTCTGAGTTTTGCTCGGTCCCCCTTGTTATTCGCTTTGGCGGATAACATACATGAGATGTATATTGCTAAGTATTTGGATAACATGCGGGATCAGGTTACGAAGTAATTTGGGCTCTCCCCTGCGGATGAAAGGTGGAAGACGATTGAGCCTTTAGAGAAAGATGGAAACTTTCAAATAATTCCATCTTTGGAAGAACCCAACTTAGAGGACGACCCATTCTTCTACCTCACGGTCAACCAAAAGGTGGCCGATCAGGAAGAGGAGTTGAGGCAGCTCACGGCCCGGACCGAACCGCAGAAGCATGTAATGAAGGATAAGGAAGATGGGCAGGGTAGTTAGCTTCAAATTGTATTATCACCCTTGCTTTGTTCCTTATTCCTAATATAAGATTCTTTTCCTCTCAATTCCATCGTTTTAATGTCAGAATAAATTATTATAACTGACCTTTAAAGTAAACGAGTGTGTTTTGTACCAACGAGTGTGTTTAAACAAGTGTAAGATCGGGGTTGCTTAGGGGTGCTGACCCATCGGTCCCCATCATTACACTTGGCTCACTCGGATTAATTTGGACTGGATTGATCGTTTTACATTGTGTGTGGATCGCTCTTATTCCAACCTTGAGATCATAGATGAGTTGAAAAGGAGCGGCCCAGATTCATTATGAGTCCATAACAAGCTTTGGCCAAACTTTGGTTCTTCTGAAGTCCCGTAGGTTATATTGTCCAAGCTTTTGTTCTACACATGTCCCACGACAGGGCCGAACTTGTGTTTCGATATACTGACTCTTCCATTCCTTATGTTGTGGTGGATTTCATAAGTACAAGGACCATTTCTTAAGGATGAATGCCGTTGAAAGGGGTGTCTTAGTTCGTAGTGAGTTATGGGAGAATCGCAACTCATCCATGGGACTCGGCAAGTGCAGGAGCATCTGACTCGTCAGAGCGATCACTGTGACTTGGGAGCCTTGCGGATAAGAAGCTTCGGTCACCAGTCCAGACTTGTCCTAAGTCATCCAACACCAGGATCGGTCCATCATTCAATTAGAAACAGTTTGTTTTGTACTTATTTGTTTTCTGCTTACGTTTAAAGGAATGTACGTTTATTGGGTCAAAGCTTTTAATCGAAATTCACAAGAAATACCGCCTTAGATTCATGACATTCCAAGTTCCGGGGATTTCGTCACCATCTGATGTTTCAAGTTTATACGCACCAGATTCCAGTTTCTTCGATATTCGATAGGTCCTTCCCAATTTATGTCTAACTTTCCAACATTCCTCTGCACCTTTATGCTTCTGAGGACAAGGTCGTCTTCAAAGAATTCCCTTGGGAGGACTCGCTTGTTATGGGCCGGTTCCATAGTTCGATGATATGCGCACATTCGCGCGTAAATCACATCTCTCTTTTCCTCAATCATCTCGAGATCCAACAATCTCCTTTCGTCGTTCATATGCTCATCATATTGAGATATCCGGGGCGATCGGATGGCAACCTCCACTGGGCTAACTGCTTCAGACCCATATACTAATGAGAAGGGTGATTCGTGGGTCGTTGAGCGAGGTGTAGTTCGGTATGCCCATAGGACCTCGTAGATATGTTCAGACCATTTCCCACCAAAATATTCTAACTTGCTGTTCAATCCTTTCAAGATAGCCTTGTTAGATACCTCTGTAAGTCTATTAGTTTGGGGATGTGCCACTCATGAGAAATGTTGGGCGATGCCCAACTTGATGCATAAATCCCGTACGCTTTTTCCACGGAACTGGGTCTCATTATCTGATATGAGTGCTCGGGAAACCCCGAAGCGGCTCACAATATTTCTCCATAAGAAGTGTTTGACGACCTTCTCTAAGATGATGGCATCTGCTTCTGCTTCAATTCATTTCGAATAATATTCAATTGTCACAATACATAATTTCCTTTGCCCTATTGACCGGGGACAAGGTCTGAGGATGTCAATCCATCATCTGTCAAACGAACAAGGCAATGGGGTGACCAATAAAGGAGCCCCAGACAGTTGTGGGATCGGAGCATGGTACTGGCATATGGCACAACATTTGGTGTATTTCTTGGCATCTTAGAGCAACGTCGGAAAAAAATATCCGGCTCTGATGACGCGGTGATATAAAGATCGAGCCCCTGAATGAATGCCGCATATCCCTTCATGAACATAAATCATGACGGCTTCAGCCTCAATATGAGATAAGCAACGCAAAATCGGGCCCTCAAAACTCTTTTTAAACAATCGTCCGTCAATCATGACAAATTTCTTAGTCCGGACTTCTATTTTTCTGGCTTCTGACTTGTCTTCAGGAAGATAGCCGTTTGTTAGATATTTAATAAAGGGGTCCATCTAATTGGGTTCCCTAGGAGATTCAGTAGCGTCAATATTCAAGCCCTGTAGTTCGTGGCATAGAGCCCAATTTCTTCAACTGACTCTTCGGTCACTGATATTTCGACCGAATGTCGATCCTAGATATGGACCGAAATAGTGCTCGGCTCTAAGTTAGGTATGCCCGCGGCCAACCTGGCGAGCGCGTCAGCAACCTTATTATGTTCCCGTTGCACGTGGTCAAGAGAAAACTCACTGAATTTTTTGGATAATTCCAGGACTTTGGCACAATATAATTTCATTATCGGATCTTGAGTTTCAAATCTCTCTGCAAACTGTTCCACTACTAACTTTGAGTCTGAGAACATTCGCACTCTACTAACTCTCATCGTTAGGGCCAGGGTTATTCCCGATAATACAGCCTCGTATTATACCACATTATTTGTTCCACTAAAGGAAAATTTAACTGCGGAATGAATAAGATCACCTTGTAGCGTTGTGAGGGTAATGTCCGCCCCTCTTCCTCCGAAGGTCGACCCATCTACATGGACCGTCCAATGATCATTCTCTAGGATTAGATATATGGCCGATCGGGTCATTTCAACCACAAAATCAGCTAGAACATGAGCCTTGATCGCCATTCGGGGCAAGAATTCCAGATATATAGCGCTGAGTTTGAAAGCCCATTTTGCTAACCTCTCATTCAAATCCGGTTGTTTAAGGACCACTTTCAGAGGATGGTCCGTGTAGACATAAACCTTTCGGCCTTCGAAATAATGCTTCAGCTTAGATACAGCTTTCTTCAAAGCCAGCATGAATTTTTCAAGGGTGGAGTATTTGGTTTCGGCAGACACCAGAGAATGACTTACATAATAAACAGGTCTGTGAACGTCATCTCGGATGGTCACTAGAGCTGCGCTGACAGCAACTTCTGACACTGCAAGATACAACCCTAAAGGTTCATAACAGGTTGGACTCACCATCACCGGGGGAGTGTTTAAATAAGTCTTCAACTCAGAAAAGGCCCAGTCTAGATGACTTGTCTTTCATAGCACTCTGAAAAAAAGCAGAGCCCGGTCTGTGGATCTTGAAATAAATCTGCTTAGCGCAGCGAGTCGGCCAGTAAGCCTATGAAATTCTCTTTTGTTTTTTGGAGGTTGCATATCAATGATAGTCTGCACTTTCTCAGGGTTAACTTTTATGCCTTTTTCTGAAACGTAATATCCTAAAAATTTTCCACTTCGGATCCTGAAGCAGAATTTGTTTTGATTTAGTTTGAGCTTATATTTGCGACATACTTCGAAACAACGAGACAAATAAGAAATATGATCTTCATCATTCATAGACTTAACAATCATGTCATCAACATATACTTCCATCATATGACCGATCAGTTCTCTAAAGATTTTGTTGACCAACCTTTGATATGTTGCTCCTGCGTTTTTCAGACCGAAAGGCATGACCACATAGCAATAAACGCCATCTTTGGTCATGAATGATGACTTCTTCTGATCTTCTTCAGCCAGAAAGATTTGATGGTACCTGGAGTAGGCATCCATGGTACTCATCATTGTGCTGCCAGACACAGCATCTACCAGTCGGTCAATATGCGGCAAAGGAAATGGGTCTGACTCACAGCATTTGATAACATCGGTGAAATCAATACACATCCACCATTTCCCATATGGCTTGGAAACCACTACCGCGTTTGCAACCCATTCAGTATAGTGGATTTCTCTGATGAATCCTGACCGTAGCAGTTTGTTCACCTCAGCCCGGATGATCTCGATTTTTTCAAGAGAATAATGTCTCCTCTTCTGCCTAACAGGCTTAATTCCAGGCTTGGTGTTGATCTGATGCTCACTATCGGATCGGTCAATCCCCGGAACATTGTCCAGGGTCAAGGCGAATATATCCACATGGCTTCTCAGCATGTGGATCAACTCCTTTTCAAAAGTATGGGTTAAGTGTGCCCCAATGCGAGTAGTTTTGGTTGAATCATCCTCAACCAGATTAATCAGTTTGAACCCCACGGGTTCCAATGCTTGCCTCAGGTGCGGCGGCTCTTCCAGCAAATCAGCCCGGGCCTTCTTAATAGGTGCCAAAGCTCGGCACGAGCTCATGTTGCATTGTCTAGCTACTTTTTGATCACCCTTTACAGAAATAACTCCATGAATGGAAGGAAATTTGAGCATCATATGATAAGTAGAAGGGACCGCCTCGAACTTACTGGGGCCGGTCCGTCCGATAATGGCGTTGTAAGCCAAGTCGACTTCAGCGACAATGAATTCTAAGACCTCCGATCAATCCTTGGATGGTTCTCCAAGGGTAACTGGGAATATAATTTTCTTGCATGGAATGAAGCTCTTCTGGTCGAATGCCCAGAAAGTTATATTAGCGATCGGGAGGTCATGAGCAGCAGCTCCCAACATTTCAGCAACTTCGCGCTTCATTAAATTGCACGAAGCCCTGGTGTCCACTAAAATCCTGTGGACCCGACGGTTCCCAATGATTCTTGTGATGGTAAGGAGATCATCGAATGGATCGATAATCCCTTCTCGATGGGCCATAGTGAAAGTGATGTCCTCCCCGAAGGGAGGGGACCGATCAGCTCGATCGTACTTAACCAGCGCCACAGATTCAGAGCTCTCAGCGGAATCTCCGCGCGCTGTTCTCTTTCGGTCCCGGACCGATTCATTTATTCTCAAACCATCGGAGATAACATAAATATCTCCGGCTACTTTCCTGGGTGCCGCCTCGTTTTGAGGAGGTTGGGCACCTGTTTCAGCGGGTGGAGGAGCGACCTGCTCCTGTCTTCCACCCTCATTTTGTGGGGCTCTGCCGCCACTGCCCCGCCATCTTCTTCTTCGGCCTTGACCACAGTTCTCTCGACCGTGTTGGCCTCTGTCTTGTTCTGGAGGAGGAGACCGTCGGTCCTTCGTCCTATCATTATAGTTTCGGGGTTGTCCCCGATTATCCCTTTCCCGTGGCCTGTGACGATCATCACCCTGATGGCCCATTCGGGGGAATCAGCTCGCTTGCCCTTCTGACCATTCCGGTCAGGCCTTTCTTTATTCATCGTCACTACTGTCTCTTTCAACTGCGGACACTTCAAAGTCGTGTGATCGCGGCTATGATGTAGTTCGCAATACACCCGATCATCCTCCTGCTTCGGGGGGACATCTTTCTCAGCTACAACAGCTACTTCTCGTGACTGCTTATTAGGGTAGGAAACCCTATGATCACCTGTGGGATCAGAATTCCCGATAGGTTTCCGATAGCCTAGCCCCATCGCTTCATCCACCTTAATATACTTGTTGATTTTCTGAAGAAGTTTTCCAAAGTGGATGACGGGCTCTTCACTAAACTGGCCGAAAGGCCGCATGGTTCCAAGATCTGCTGTAGAATATCAATCTTGTCCTGGAGCTCAAGCTTGATTCCCCGTGCGGTCCTATTGAATTTCTCCATGAAGGACCGAAGACTCATTTTGGTCGGGATGTATTTAAGCTGATATAGTTCATGTCAGCTGCGAGGCGGTCCTACATTTGGAGCGAACTGCTCGGAGAAAGCCAAAATAAATCCACCATACGAATGTATGGATCAAGCCGGCAAATTTTTGAACCAAGTTCGGGCGTCGCCTTGTAATCCTGCCGCGAAGATGCGGCACTTCAGTGAATCTGAGGCCTGAACCGTTCCCATGCGTAACTCAAAATCAGCAACGTGATCGATAGGATCACCGTCACCGTGAAACGTTGACAACCCCTCGGGGTTGCGATAATGCCAATCTGAGGCTGCCGCCAAGATCTCTTCGGAAAAGGGGAGCATCGAATCTCCCAGGGCGGCGGACACGTCTTTAGATTGTTGGGATGACGCCTGGACCGCGTGCAGATTATGCCACCAGTCGTCATCCTTATTCCGCCTAATCGGGGCCTCCATGGCCCTGTTGAATAAACTAGGATTTCTCCCCAAATTGGGTTCGCAATCCTTCAGCGCACGCATGCTCTCCAACTGCCTAGTGAGCTCGTCGATTCGTAGCTGCATATGCTCCTGGTCCTTCATAGGAGCGGGAGTCGGATCTCTAGCCGGGGGAGGAGGAGTGGATCGATATCTCGGCCTCCTCGTCGTCACGATGCATCTGATGATTTGCTCATCATCAGTGCTACGCTCATCAGGATCGCTCTCGTACCCTCTACTTCTTGGAACAGGGCTTGAAACAGCCGGTGGTTCTGTTCCACTTCTCTCCAACGTAATTTCCAGTACCACCTTCATGACGATAGCTTCCAGATCCTGTAGAGTGAATGTTGGTGCTAGGAGACTGTCGGGAAGCACGTCACTGTCATTCGTCGAGGTTCCAGTTTCCATGCCTTTGATAATCATATCCCTGGTAGAAACCTCAAATGGGATTAAAGAATCATCCCCACGGACAGCGCCAAACTGTTATGGTTCCTTTTTAGGGGATACCAACAGTCGTCCGGTTCGTTAAGAAACAAACTCGGTTTTGATTTGTTTTTGGTGGGAGAACGATTGAGAAAATATAAACGGCAAAGAGGCACAACAATTTATAGTGGAAAACCCCGGGAAATGGGGAAAAAACCATTTCACCAAGAGCAGGGAATGCTCTCAGTCGATTCACTAATCGAATAAATGTTCAAATACAAGAATAATAGAGGCTTATGAAGATAACGAGGATAAGAAAGCGATAAAAATAATCCCAGCAGAGTAACAGCCTATTCTTCGCATCCAGAGGGTCTTGCTAATTCCGTCGTCGTGCTCTGTATTTATAGAGTCGAAGGCGTGTATAACTCACGCTCTGTAACTGCCTCTGACTGGTTTGTTAGAGGTTGTTGTCGCGCGATGTAAAACGTGTCAGGACCGAAGCGTGGTGTAACGACTCGTCTTTCCGCTTGCACGATATTGTCCGCTTTGTACTAGGCTGACCCTAATGACACCCACCTAGTCCTCACGGCTTTACTTTTTCCCTAGCACCCACACTTCCCAGTGGGTCGCCCATCCCTGAATTGCTCCAGGGTGAGCACGCTTAACTTTCGAGTTCTAACGTTCCGCTTGCCACTTTGCTAGGGAAAAGGTCTCGTGCAATGGAAGACGAATCACTATACTTAATCTATGATCGTTCCCCGTCTATAGCCGATGTAGGGATTCGCCTAAGGTGCCCTCTCTCTCGCACCCCCGATGGGTCCTTAAATTCACCCCTCCTTATAGACTCAACGTCCTCGCTGAGGTTTGCCTCAACACACCGACTATAACCCAGGTCCTGCTCCGATACCATTTGTAACGATAGTAAACCGAGCCTTAACAATGTCTATGCGCTATTGAAATAAAGCAAGACAATTTAACAAAACACAATTCGAAGTCGAGGAAATATTATCGTTTTTTAAGGTACAACTAGATAGTTAAAGGCAAAAACAAAAATAAAAGGGTTGACTCGTACAGCGGACGATCGACGACCTCAGTTCCAATGCCACCTAAGCCTCCGGTCCTCCCCCTACAAAATCTGTAAAACAGTCATAGTTTATTAAAAGAAACTTCTATACAATATACTTAATTTGCTAGGCTTCATCACTTTCCCTCTTCTTCTTTTAGTTTACTTATTCTTTTATCTTTTCCTTTCTTTTTTTATATTTCCTCTCTTATCATTTTCTGGTTTTCTACTGTGATCGGTTTTTACATGTCTGACGACATGTCTCGCCCAAACCAACCGTTAGCTGTTAGTCGGCTCTACGAGAATATATGCTTCCCTTCTCTGGTTAGAGACTCGGGCGCTACCCCATTCCTATCCGGTTCTGTTAGGCTCTGTAGTACGCACAATTCTGTTCTGGAGAACCCTTGTGTTCCTTCCTAAGACATGTCCTACCTGTGGCTGACCGTGCTCATGAACACGATGCCGGGTTTGGTGTTCTCACCTTGCCCCGAGATTTCTGTTTTAGCTCACACTCCTTTCGATTTAATTTAGTATTCGTTTAAGCTCATAACTGTGAACCTTCTTTTAATTTACTATGTTTGCTCCGCTTACATGGTCGTCCTATCGCCTGGTGCTTCCTTGTTCCCTACTTCCTGCATATACATATTAGCATGTTATACCGTTGTGTGACTCTATGACTTACTCTCGTTAGTTAATCGAATTATACGGCAATTGGCGACCTTACCCTAGTATTCGCGATTGAATCACACTATGGTCCAAAATTCACGGCCAAATCGGGTGTTGCTCTTCGTATTCACGAGAAGTTGCGTTTCGGTCCTTAATCTCCGCGATTGTTTGCATAAAGGTTCATTTTCGCGATAAATTGCACATCAGTCCTCGAATCCGAGACAATTTGCAAGTAAGCCCTTGAATTTCGCGATAATGTGCAACTCAGTCCATTTCCGCGACAATTTTGCACACGGCTCCCGAAATCGCGATAATTTGCTTCTTGGTGCTGAATTCGCGATAATATTGCAAGCAGCCCTCTGAATGCTCGATATTCTCTCTTGACCTTGAGTTCCGAGATAATTGCAATTAGGTCCCAAATTCCGCGATAATTTCGATTCTCTCGATTTTTCTCACGTTTTTTGTGCCGAATGACCATTCTTTTTCCATCCCACTCCTATTTCTAGGCTTTTTAACTCGTCTAAATGATCATTTAATCCCTCCTTCTAAAATTCCATCTTCTTATGTTAAATTACTAAACTACCCCTCCTTTCATGTTTTATAACAAGAATTTATGCGAATCTAACCTGTCCGAATTTTGTTTGTGCCGCCTTTTTGGAACGTTACACGTGGTCTGCGTGATCTGGCCCGAGACATGGTAAACGTGTGGAGGCCCGAAACGTTGAACGCGAGTTTGTAACCGTTTGGACCGAACCATGGGCCGTCTGTCAAAAGCCGTTTTATTTCGCCAAATTTATCTTCGGTCCCTTCGCTGAACATCGAGTCAATTCATCCCAAAAGTACTAACCTGGACTGCCCAAGTTCGCTTCTACTACATGGGTCGTCCCAATCGTTATTGGGCTTCACCCATTACAGGGTACCCGTTCCTAGGATTCTCATCATATAAGATGTATGATTTTGCAATTATAAGATTTATTCTTAACAATTGCTATTGTTGATTAACAATCACAATGTATAGACACAGAGAGTGTTGGTTTTAATTCTAATAGGATTTCTGCTAAAAAGTTTTTCAACAACTCAACATCACTATTAGTGAGCTCAATCTGACAATAATAGTTTACTTGGATTATTCCAAGTCACATTACTCCACCAAATGTGAATAATATTTACTGGTAGATTTTGATCTAATTTAAATCGAAAATTCAGTCTCACCATTGTACCTTCAGGTACAACATGTAATCTATTATATCATATACAAAGTATATGGTATCTCTCAAATATTTCATTACAGTTATTTGAATATATTCACATTTATCAACATCAACTGATAAATAACATTTCATCAATTATATATTATAGAACTTTTCGTAGCACTTTATTTAGGTGATTGCTTGAGACCAAAATAGAATTTAATAGTCTACACATTTTGTTCTCTTGGTCAGAAACAACACACCCCTCAAAGCGAGTCATATCATAATTCACAAAAACTATCTTAACATCCATCTCATGAATGACAAGCCTATGGATAGAAACTAACACAATTAGAATACAGATAGAAGTGATTCTAGTCACAGGAGCAAAATATCAAAGTAGTCAATATTTGAATTCTCAATTAAGTCTTTGACTACCAACTGATACATATCAATGTAACAATCACGAAAGAATTTCTATCGAAATTCTAAATGTAGTCAATAAACTTTGCTCATTGAGACATATCAATCAACTATCTATCATATCTGATATTTTAAGATAAAATCAAATTCTATCTTAATAGCTTCTTTCCAACACGATGAATTTGAAGAAGAAACTATATAAGAGTAAGTCAAAAAATTGTATCAATTTGATAAACATCAATACTTGATGTTTCTCACTTTTAACATTATTCTATCTCAGACTCTTAATAGATATCTAGATTTTGATATCTCTCGGAGTATTACGAGGAGTTAGTTCGGATATTGACAAAATGTGTTCAAAGAATTCAACTCTCAGAAAATAGTGTAATACTAAATGATATTGTTTCTTATCACAAAATGATTCACTACACTAATCTCTGCATAATCTATAAACATCTAATTTGATGTTTTAGATTATCTCTATTTATTGATATAATGAAAAACACATTCACATAATACCCCATATTTTTGGATATTTGAAATTTAGTAAAATCTTCCAAAATTACATAATAATATCAATAAATATCACAATCTAATTAATCAAGTAAATAGATATGTATCAATTAATAATCACACCAATTAAATAGAAAGAATAATTGATTATCAAATGATTCCCATGAAAATATAATTAATTGCTTCTAAAAAAATTAAACAAATACCATTAAATAAAATTAATAATAATATTAGTTTTTTTTTCAATACTCAATATTGGATATTAAAATGACTTCGGTATTTTAATAAAGTCTACAAATTTTCAAAGTCAATGAGATATGAAAATGATCTTAATTGAGATAAAAATACAGTTTTTCTACAAAAATAATCATAGAAAATTAGTTTATATTTTACCAAAAATTATTTTTACCAAAAATAATTTCTCCCAAAAATCTCAAATTTAGGAATGAGTCTCAACTTTTTAATTAATTTCAGAGATACATTCAATAACTAACGACTGACATTTCCGGAAAAATTGAAGACTAATCCTTAATTTTTATATTTAACATATATTCACATCAGCTATAATAAATATATATTTGCCACAAAATACAGTTTAACGAGCAAAAGAGATGAAATGATCATCAAATTATTAAACTGAAATACTAATTCAAACAATTATTGAATTTAAAATGTAAAGAGATCCTAAATTTCATGCTAAAATAACAAAATTAAGACCGGTTCTTAATTTTTATTTAGAAAACACCTAATTTTATTGTTTGATCTCTCTGCCCACTTTACATGCTCAATTGGTAAGTATGGATAGCATAGAAATATGTAAAGAAACATGCATGCAACAACACCAATCAGAATGGTTACGATGAGAAGTGAAGAGAAGAAATATATCACAATAGCACCTTCGGAAAAATACTCAAGTTAAAGCCAAGTCTTAATTTTAAATTAAGATCTAACTCACATATAAACATTTATATAAACATCAACATCAATTTTTTTAAACAGTATTCACCATGCAAGTTATCCTAATTTCAGTTCTGAGCCTAAAATTCAGCAACCAATTTCTCAATTTGGTTGCTCATCGCCCGAGAAACAATTTTGTGAAATTTATGGGAGGGTTGTAGTGTATTTTGTGTTTAAAAGAAATATACGATAGAACCTGGAAATGATGACGATAATTGTTTTCATCTTTCTTCGATTTGAACCAGAGTATTGTTATTAAGACTGTTGGAAAATTGGATCAAATCTTAAAAAAACACTGTTAGTATTAAATACAATAAATATAAAACAATACTAGAAAGTTAATTTGATATTCTGTATCAAATTTGGTTGAGTGTCGCTTGTGCCACGTCGTAATGACATTGAACTTAAGAACAATTCCAGCAAACCGGTGTTCTCCATGTTACACAAGCAACAAACTCCCTTGCTCAGAAACTATGGTTATTGTCGATGAACTCAGAATTAATACAGATAAAAAAGAATATCAAAACAAGAGAATACAAGTATTCTCTTCCATCTCTATTATTTTCCATCTCGGTATTCTCGATATATTTTCAATCAGTATTCTCGGTATATTTTCCATCTCTATATTCTACAATTCTATTATTATTTATATAATATAATATTTAGATAAATATTTCTAAACTTCCAACTCCAATTTCCCAATAAAATAGATAAGGTAGTTTTAGTGGAAGAAAAGTCTATTGATTTTTTATCATGTATTTAACATAATAATAAAAATAATAAATATTTTAAATATTGTTATATTTTATACACATGTTACCACAAAAAATTTCCCATGTTTCACCAAATTGGAGACATTAATATGTGTTGCAGGGGTCCAGAGGTAGGGGTGTTGGGTATAGGATCTAATTATTTTAGAAATATTTGATTTATAGTGTATTAATTAAAACAATGAATTAATTAGTATAAATGTTTGATTTTTTTGAAAATGTTATAAAATAAAAAATTAATACATTTTAATTATAATTATAACAAATACAAAATAAAAAACAACTAAATTAAAAGTTTTTGACAATTTTTTTAAAAATACAAAAAATAGAATATGAGTAATCAATTTTCAATCTTCATTTTCACTATTAAATATTTTATTGTACAGTGTAATTAAATTCATTATCATACTCATAATAAAATAATTAATTGTAGATCGTAATTAAATTTATTATCATCATTATCATAACTGCGTCATATTTTCACACAGTGATAAGTTCTCATTTTTAAAAAATGTAGTATGTGGGTAGCACCTGATGTGTATATGCATGAATTTTGAAAGAATAAAACACTATTGCAATATAGAGAGTGATCGACAGGTTGGGTTTAGGGGTGAATTAAAATAAATAATAAAGGGTGACGTTTGCCGGTGACCCCCCAACTTTCGTGTGGTGTAAAGGACATGCCATCAAAGTTACGAAATTACAAATATGACACCTCAAGTTACCAAAAATATGCAAATATGACACCCAAAGTTAATAAAAATACGCACATATGACCCTCAAACTTTAATTAAATGCATGTACGACATCTAAAGTAAACAATACCGTTTAATATTGACCCTCTACGACATTGTTATTGTTATACGTCCAGATGCTCATTTCTCGAACTTGAAGTATCAATTTTGTATAATTTTTCGTATAAAATATTTATTTGCATAATTTGTGAACATTGACAACTAATACTGTGAACGAAAAATGTTTACAAACTTAACGGAAAATCATGTATTAAATACCAAGGGTTAAAACAAACGGTTTTGATAACTTGAGGGGTCATTCCTGCAATTTCATAAGTTGGAGGGCATAGTCTTTACACAGCTCGTAAGTTGGGGGGTCATTTATGCAATTTTCTCAAATAATAAATTCAAATTTCTAATTAAAATAAAGAATATTAATAAAGAAACATAATATGATCGCTCTCTCGACAAAATAACGTGGTATGTGGTTGATTCGCTATGGTGCAAGCCATGTTGTATGGCTACAAAAATGATGAAGACTTTAAGCTTCAAATATACAAATTCTACCATCAACAAATGTAACTCTTCATGTGCAATTGTAATGATTAAATATATTGTTTTCCATTGGCCCACATAGCATATTTATGTGAAAAGTTAGTGAGTTAAGTAAGAACTATATTGCACGATTCGCTCAAATTTATGAAACTCAATACATCCATTATGCAGAGTGCGTTATTATTAAAAAGAATTCAAAAATTATAATAAAACGAAAAAATATTTTTTAATTAATTTATATACAATTTTATACAATCAAAATCGACATGATTTAAAATATAATTTGATAATTGAAAAACTATATAAAAATAATATATTTATATTTTTTAACAAAACATGACCCAATTGAATTTGTAAAACATTAACGAATCTCAAACCCTTACACCCCGATTCACGCACCTCGCTAATATGTCTCCAAAGGATTGAGAGATCAATGTAGTCTATTTTTGCACAAAACTCCAACACTTTATATGTTTCCAAAGCTATCTCCATATTTGATGGGCTTAGCCCATATTTGATGCACATAACTATTAATTTTGAAGCCCAACAAAGAAGAATTGAAGGTTGAATCCATGGTTGATTTTCTCTAGTAAAACATAGCATTTAATCTCTGATTTATTGCATTCAAAGTTAATAATTATGTTTTTGTAAGATAAGTAATTAAAACTATCAAGTTTATATATGTGGCTAGTGTTAGAAAATTAAACCCAGAACCAGACCGATAAGTCAAGGAAACTCCGGTAACGGATAAAACCCCGACTACCAATATATATTCAATATTCAATATACACAAGAGAATGCATAAAATGGGAGAAGAGAGGAATAAATGTTGTGTTGGTGTGTTGAAAAAAGGAGATTAACACTCATTATAGGCCAAGGGAAATGATAAACCTCCCCCAAATCACAACTAGTCTACTACCAACCAATGGTTAGTATGACCAGTGTTGATCACATGTTATCAAACATGTGATCTTTGACTTCATCTAACAATCTCACACTTGAAGTCAATACTATCTTCCTCTAAACCTGCATTCTGATAACATGTGATCATTGACTTCATCTAACAATCTCACACTTGAAGTCAATACTATCTTCCTCTAAACCTGCATTCGATCTTATTCTCGGGTAGCATTGCAACATCTTATAATGATGCCATCGAGGATGACCCTCGATCAAGATCTCTCGAGTGAGGGACTCTTTACATTCGTCTATCCGTCGAGAGCTCTCACTTATTGTGCTATTGGGTGAGTCGAGTTAGAGTTATGCACAACTCTAACTTCGATGTGGTGATCACCTTGGTTAGCATGTCTGCTGGATTTTCCGTCTCTCGCATATTTAATAACAAGATTTTTTTCTTGTTTATCATATCTCGAATATAATGGTACTTCAACTCTATGTGCTTAGTTCGTGAGTGAAACACGGGGTTCTTAGCTAAACTGAGTCCACTTTGGCTATCACTATAGAGAGATCCGTGTCCTTCATCCTTATCGATCTCATTTAGGATGTTTTTTAGCCAAACCATCTCCCGTGTTGCTTCTGAGATTGCCACATACTCTGCTTCGGTGGTTGAGAGTGCTACGCATTTTTGCAATCTAGACATCCAACTCACGACAGTACCTCCCATCGTGAATATGTATCCAGAGGTATTCTTTCGAGTATCAAGATTACCGTCAAGATCAGCAACAGTGTATCCCGAGAGCTCAATATCTCCTTTCATGAAGCACAACTTCATGTTCGATGTTCCTTTCAAGTATCGAATTAGTGACTTAATTGATTCTCAATGCACATTGCTCAGGTTTGACATGAACCTGCTTACAACTCCCACAGTATAAGCAATGTATGGTCTTGTGCATACTATTGCATACATCAAGCTCCATACTGCAGAAGCGTAAGGGACCCGAGCCATGTGTTCGATCTCCTCAATCTGTTAAGTGTAGAGATCGGTATTGGTATCAATCGGTGACACTTGGATGACGATCGGAAATGTGGTCGATCGGGGCACACATGGAAGACGGGATGGTCGGTATTGGTACCGATCGGTCGAGGACCGAAGTACGCAATACCGAATGTAACAAAGAGGACCGAAGCAATCGGTAGAGGATCGATGGCACGTGACCCGAAGATATGAGATGGAGGCAATCGGTCGATGACCGAACTGAGATATGGTGGGGCTCATTAGTAAAAGATATCGGCAGTTATGGAAAGAGATATTGAAGGAAATAATATCATATCAAATCAGTATATATGGACGCATATATATGATTTGATTATGGATAATCATATATGGAGATATGATCAAATATTAGGAATATTTGTTTGTTACCTTAATATCTCAATCACCTCATCTATATAAAGGGGTCTTAAGGTTCATTGTTATGTAGTTCAAAACTCTTGTATTCCGAGTTTTCCTCTTCGTGTGTGTGTGTTGTAATCTTCTCAAGTGATAGTTAATTTGGCCGTTTCCGCCGGTCACGTGGTTTTTTCCCTTTCCGGATTTCCACGTTAATTTCTCGTGTCGTTATTTTCTCTTTGCTTTAATTCTCGGGTTTTACTTAATCTATCGAGATTGTTCACACACGTGTTCAATCCCCAACACAATCGTGTCAGGTTGTTGTGCCTTTGAGAGTTTTATTTGTGCTCCCAAATGTAAACTCTGAGTTTTCGTCTCTCCCACTTGAAATCGATTGACTACTTTCTCGATATACTTTTGTTGTGATAACGAGAGAACCCCATCCTTTCGATTTTTAGTGAGTTGCATTCCAAGAATTTTCCTTGCGGGCCCCAAGTCTTTCATCTCGAATGTCTCTGATAACTCTTCTTTCAAACGATTGATTGCTTTCATGCACGATCCAACAATGAGCATGTTGTCAACATACAACATCAACAATATATGTGTATCATGACTCCGCCTGATGTAGCAACATGTGTCAATTTCACATCTCGTGAAACTATGATTCCCCATGAATTCATTGAACTTCTTGTAACATTGTCTTGGAGCTTGTTTTAGACTATACAAGCTCTTTTTCAAATTGCAGACATAGTCTTTCTTTCATTGAACTTCAAACCCATATGACTGTTTCATGTAAATCTCCTCCTCCAGATCACCATGGAGAAATGCCGTCTTAACATCCATTTATTCAAGGTGTAAATCCTCAACTGCTACTATGATGAGTACTACCCGGATTGTCGTCATCTTTACCACCGGGGAGATAACCTCCAAGTAATCAATACATTTCTTTTGTAAGAACCCTTTGACGACAAGTTTTGCCTTGTATCTCTTTGAACCATCAGCCTTTTCGTTGATTCGATAAACCTACTTGTTTATTAACGTCTTCTTTCCTTTTGGAAGCTCTGACAAAACCCAAGTTTTGTTCTTCTCCAATGATTTCATCTCATCATTCATTGCTTCTCCCACTTGACCTGCTCTCTAGATTCGATAGCCTCACGATAATCCTCTGGTTCTCCGGCATCAGTCAAAAGTGTATAATACATAGAAGGTGAGTAGAAACTTGGTACTCTTCATACTCGAGTAGATCTTCTCAATTCTGAAGTCGATGGCTCTGACTGAGTTTCATCATGACTCTCGACCTCCTCTTCAGATGATGCCTCGGGAAATTCTGCATCATACTATTCAATCTCAACCCTATGTTGTGATTTAGTCACCTCAAATTCTCTCACTTTATCGAGCTTTGATCCAAGCTTAATATGTTTTAATAATTGATCTTCATTAAATTTAGCATCATCCGATCTAATTACTTTCTTTCTTTCTATCCAAAATCGGTATCCGAAGTAGTTAGATCCATAACCAATTAAGATTCATCGTTGAGCCTTAGCTTCCAACTTGTCTCGTTTTTCAGGATCAACATAAATATACGAGACACATTCAAACACATTCAAGTGAGAAAATGATACATTCTTCCCAGTCCACTGTTCTTCTGGCAATTCGAAGTCAATTGGGACCGATGGGCTTCGATTGATCAGATATACCGCAGTGTTAATTGCATCTGCCTAGAAGGTCTTGGGCAATCCAGCATGAAGCCGCATAGCTCGTGCTCGCTCATTCAATGTGCGGTTCATTCTTTCAGCAACATCATTTTGATGCAGCCTATTCGGAACTGTGCGCTCTAGCTTAATCCCATGATTAGCGTATGACATCTTGAATTCATTTCCATCATATTCTCCACCATTATCTGATTTGAGATACTTGAGTTTCATACATGTCTCATTCTCAACCTCCGCCTTCCATTGCTTGAAGACGTCAAACATGTCAGATTTGCGTTTCAAGAAGTATACTCATACCTTCGTAGTTGCATCATCAATAAATGTGACATAATATCTTGAGCCTCCTAAAGACTCAACCGACGACTTTCCCCCATATGTCAGTATGAAGGAGTTCAAGTTTTGATTTCTTTGGTTCTCTTCCGATCTTAGGGAACTTCATTTTGCACTGCTTTTCGAGAATACAATCTTCACAAAATCCTACATCCTTTGGGTTGAAGTTAGGTAGTGAACCATTCTTAGATAATATAGTCATTCCATTTTCACTCATATGCCCGAGTCTATTGTGCCATAATTTGGAGTGCTGAAGTTCACCAGTCGCATGATCTTCGACTACTCCGATGAATTTCTCCAAATATAAAGTTCGCGATTTTATTCCACTGACAATGACTATCGCTCCTTTCACAACTTTGCAATTTCTATCTCCAAATGTTGTTCGATAACCCTTGTTATCCAATTGACCGACCGAGATTAAGTTCTTTTGTAGCCCCGCAATATATCTCATATATTCAAGTATCTATTTGTATCCATTGGAAGATTTGATCAGAATGTCATCTTGACCCATGATCTCCAAATATTTGTCATTAGCAAGATATACTTTCCCTTGTTTTCCATCTACAAAAAATTTGAATAGCTCCCGATTCGAAGTTGAGTGGAATGATGTTCCTGAGTCAATTACTCATGACTCTAATGGACTCTCTACGTATAGTACTAGAGTGTAATCAGAATCTCTTTCTATCGCAGCATTGGTTGGAGAAAAATCCTGTTTTTTTGGGATTTTGCAATCTTTCTTCATATGACCAATTTTTCCACAGTTCCAACATTCGGCTTTTCCACGTGTTTTTTTATTTTCCCCGACTTTTGCTACTGGAACGTCCACGACCACTATCACGGTATTTGTCACGACCACGACCTTTAGTCTTTTCTTAAGTGGTTAAGGCATAGCCCGACAATTCCCCTCGTTGTGCTCTTCTAACCTCCTCGTTGATGACTCGATCCTGAATTTCATGGAATTTTAATTTTTCCACTTGGCTGCTAATCATATCAACAGTTGTCTCCCCGCTGTCCGGTAGCGACCCGAGCAGCACGACTGCCTGCATCTCATCATCGATTTTAAATCCAATCGATGAAAGTTGTTTCAGCAACCCGCTAAATTCATTCAGATGCTCTGTCACAGAATCGTCTTCCGTCATCTTCAAGGTAAAAAATCTTCGTGCTAAATCTACTTTGTTGGTCGATGAAAGTTTCTCATACATGTTTGCAAGAGCCTTCATTAAGCTGTGAGTGGTTTTCTCACCAGCTATCTTAAACGTCATATTCCGTGATAGTGATAACAACACCACAACCAACGCTTTCCGATCCAATTTACTTCATTCTGGATCTTTAATCGCTTCTGGTTTGACATCGAATAAGACATCTCCTATATCATTTTCATAGAGAATATTCTCTATTTGCATCATCCAGTATGCATAATCTTTTCCATTGAAGAGCTTGATTTGAATCTTACCATCTGGCATGATTGCTAAACAACAATCACAAAATACACAATAATGTTTAAAGTTAACAATTATACCGATAATCACATGAAAAAACTTTTTTGATGTGGAAGTTCAATCTAACTGCAACCATAGAACATACTCAATGCAACCTTGCTCCGATACCAATTGATATGAATTTAAACCCAGAATCAGACCGATAATTCGAGGAAACTCCGATACCGGGTATAACCCCGGCTACCAATATATATTCACTATTGAATATACACAAGAGAATGCATACAATGAGAGAATAAATGAATAGATGTTGTATTGATGTGTTGAAACAAATGAGATTAACACTCCTTTTATAGGCCAAGGGAAAGGATAAACCTCCCTCAAATCACAACTAGTTTACTACCAACTCATTGTTGGTATGGTCGGTGTTGACCACATGTTATCAAATATGTGATCATTAACTTCATCTAAGAGCTAGAAGTTCATATATATATGTTATTCATTGCATCTTTGTAACTAACTATTGTTGCTATTTTATGATCCATACAACAATTTATGGTGTTAAACTTATGTAAAAACTAGTCTTCCCAAATGGAAGGTAAGAACATTCACCATAAAAAATGTTGCCTGGACCATACATGGCCTTTAGTTGAGAACAATAATTTGAATCTTTGTTATGGTGAACCAACATTTTCTTACAAAAGGAAAAAAATTAAATTAAATATTGATAAAACTAAATAAAATTATTTATTTAAGAATTAGAAACATATCTAATATTGAGAATTATTTTGAAAATTATATATCATATCACTCTAATTAAATCATTACTCAAATGTATGCATTCACAGATATGCGACATCGACTCTGTGCGACTTGATTCGATTTGGCAATATTGTTTAAATGATAACCGGAAAAAGACAGTCTTGGTCCCTAAATTTTGTTGATTTTGGCAAATTTGATCCCCAAATTATTTTTTGGCGTATACAGTCCCCAAACTTCAATTAATTGGCAATATTCATCCCCATAGTTTGTAAAATTTGGCAAATTCAATCCCCAAAGTTTAAAAAATGCAAAACAAGTCCTCATTATTTACGTTTGGTGGCAAAACTAGTCCCCAAATTTGGGGAATTTGGCGAAATTGATCCATAAATTATTTAACGGCAGTTAGGGTTTACGTTTTTCAAAACGTTGAGGAACACCCTTACAAAATTATTTAACGACCATAATTGTCATATTTCAAAACGTTGAGAATCTCTAACACCGTTAGGGACCTTTTTTGCCAAAACTCTGGAATTATGAGGATCAAATACGCCATTGTTTTTGTTTGGGGACTAACATTGCCGAAATTGAAGAGTTTGGGGACTAATATTGCCAATTTTGATAAACAATGGGGACTAGTTTTGCCAAACCATACAAAAGTCGAGGACTTGTTTTGTCATTCTAAAACTTTGGGGTTCAAAATTGTCAAAATTTTAAAATGATGGGGATTCAATTTGCATTATCCCTAAACAATGGGAACAATATTTGCGCATCGTCCAATGATAACATTAAACAAATACAAAATAGATACATAAATGTTAAAATTTCGATATTTATTCGACTTAATTAAAATGAGTGCTTATGGTCGATTCCACCACCTTCTGAAGAAGAGACAACTTTCGATTCATAACAATATCGAAAAAAGGTAAATTAATAGTAAAATTAAAACAAAATCGTTTTGAAGAAAATTGATCATCTGGCACGCATAGCAGGTAGAAAGAGAATAAAATAAAGCTAAGGGAAAGTCATTTTCAATAAAATAAGTAAAAAAAAAGATAATAATAATGATTCATATGTGAAATGTCAATGTTATCTGTCGAAATTATCTAGTTGCCGACAGTATCTAGTTTCGTAAATTAACACCCTTCAATAATTGAGTAATGTCTTTTTTGTTTATTGTCATTAAAACATCATGTGAAATCTGAAATGGAACGTCAAACGATCCACAACGTAGTTTCCTTTGCTTCATGGGCCACTAATAATAACTATTGTTTATTATTACGGCCCATAACTCAGTTAATTTTTTATTTGGGCCGATATCATCAATTAATGACAGCCCACACAATGTAAATACGCATCCTTTTAATAAGAATTGTATTATAAAAAAGATTTTTCGTCCTAATAACGTAGTTAAACAACTGAATAATATTTTAGTGTTATTTACTAGTAATGCGGTTGCATAATTGCATTCCGCGTAGGTGGGTGATGACATTAATCAGAAGATTATGTAATGATTAATATATCTAAAATGCGACTTATACCATAGAGTTTTCATAACAAAATTTTGTGAATGATG
>RWGZ01001607.1:34106-60720 GCA_009725065.1 Utricularia reniformis
ACAATAATATCTAACCAGAATGATAATAATAATATTAATTAAAGTATGTAACATATTTATATTTCCGAGAATTTTTTCAAATATTATGAATATATCAATTAAAAAAATAAAAAAAATATATATATTAACTTTCCATGTGCTTCGGAGCCGCTTGGCCCCGGCGCTCCCGCTTTAGAAGTTGGAGCTTCAGCATTCAGAAACTCTAGAGCTTCACAGATATACATATGCTGAAATCATTTTATGAAAAACTGCACAATAGTCTACCGATATTGTAAATCCATACTTTTTGAGAGCTCAAATGACATCCAAAAATCATATAAAAAACCCATTTGAAAGCTAATGAATTGTTCTAAAAACGGATAAAAGAGACCAATTTCAAAAGAGTTATCTAAACATGAGAAAACATATCTATAACATGATGCTCTGTTATAGGTATGTACTGATTAGTTCATTAAGCATAAAGCATAAAACATAAAATGACATACTGGTCTGCTTTCGGTTTCCATAAAGCATAAAACTCCTTTGAAACTAGACAAATAGAGGATTCCAAGCATGTAAAAAACATAATCATATGACATCCCTAGAATTAACAGCAAAATTCGTAACATATAGCATTGACATGAAATTTAACATACGTGATTCTCTCAATCATCTATTCACCTTCGATTTCTTAGTACCAAAATACACTTCTAACCAACTTAGAACACAATTTTCTCAAATTACTCTTCAAAATTCAGCTTGGTTTTGGTATGCTGAAAAATTGCGATTCTTTCTCGGTTCATGCTGATCTAAAGACTCTAAAACATATTTATGGTGTGTTATGTATGTATTATGATAATTTAAATGATCATTTTGCTTAATGAGTAAAAAACATAACACGTTTTGAGAATGTAAGAATGATCATGTGGCTGCTTTTCATCTAGAGTAAGGATGATTACTTAAAAGTGATGCTTCACCATGCTAGAATATCTTTCGATGACAAATCACAACTCGTAGATGTTGGAAACAAGCTGGTGTAAAGGTTTGCCTTTGGCAGCTAAGGCACTGATGTGTTGGTTTCATGTGCATGGCAATGATGGATATGTAAATTGAAAAATTGTTGATTTCATTAAATTGCAACATTTATAGATCAATTCATTAATGACAAAAAAACTGAGAACCATGATTTTAGTAGTGTGAATGTAATATACAATAATAAAATTGCATAAGCAACATCTAACTTACTAGATGTGTAAATATTTTTTTACCTCTAATACTGTAGTATCCGATTTTTCGTTAGCATGATTAACCTTCAAATTATGTAAATAAAACACTTATAGTTTGAAAAATTTTTAAAAATTGACTATTGAAGTTCGAGAATTGTACATTAGCGTATCAAACATTACCGACATCGTTAGAGGATCAATGATAAATAGTATTTATTAGTTATTTGAGATGTTTTACGTGGATTTAATTGAAATTGAAGAACTATAAATGCATATTTTTTTATCAAATGACAAATGCATCAACTATCTTAATCCTCCTATTTTTTTTGTCTTAGTATTCTCATGGTCACTTTGTGATTCACCAATCTGATTTACCAAAAGCGTATATTTTAAAATATTGAAGGATCAAAATCAGAAGCTACACATTAGAAACAATTGTTCTTAGAAAAAGAAGAGATTGTAAATTTTGGTTTTAATGAACCTAAAAAGAAGAAGAAAAGCAAAAGATCCGATTTCTAATAATCAATTGGAAACATGATTTCAAAACTAATTTTTGACCGCAACCCTTCTCACAAAAACAAGAACTTAGACGTAACCAAGATACCATAAAAGAAAAAAAAAGCGTAAAACCAAGTTAAGAATAAGAAAATTTCATGGTTTTGTGAACTCGTAGTTAAAGCAACCACAAAAATGGTAATTCATAAGATTACCATTGCACAAAGAACTCAAATGACATTAAATCCTTCAACTACTAAACAACATCACAGCAGATAACACCCCTTGCGCATAACAAAAAAACACGATTAAATTTGATTTTTAAAAAAACATTGTCGTAAACTAACCAATTTTGACTTTTTCAATGGAATTTTTAAAATATATGAATAAGATCAATACACAATGTTGACAACCTTTAAACCGGGTACCAATGATGTGTTCTTTTTTAGAACCATTAAACCCGGTACCAACGAGGAGTCCTAAGCAAGAATGAAGGTGGTCAGACCCAATCGATAATTCGACAGCTGAAATTATCAAACAGACCGATCGGTCCCGGAAAACAGCTTAAGGCGATCGGTCCCGTCAGTTTCCTTAGGGGCAGCATATCGATCGGTCCAGACAGTTTGCTTAGGGGCAGCACACCGATCGGTCCAGACAGTTTGCTTAGGGGCAAGCAGATCCGATCGGTCCGCAGACTGCTTAGGGCAGTAGACCGATCGGTCCAGCAAACAGCTTCGGGCCATACAGACCCGATCGGTCCAAACAGACTGCTCAAGGCAGCAGACCGATCGGTCCTGACAGACTGCGTAGGCCCCAGCAGACTACATAGGCTCTGACAGACTGGATGTGGGCCCATCAACATGCATTCCATACTTCAGGCTCAACCACGCTTTCCAGCATGCGGAAACAACATTGTGAGAGGCGCTGACATGACATTAATTACACGCGTTTCCCACTCTTTAAATACAGAGCTAAAAGATAAGCTTAGGAGGACCCTTAGGAGGGCCAATTTCGAAGAACCCTAGCCGCTGTAATTTCATTCCTCTGCTCTTATTCCCTTTGTATATTTCATTGATTAATTAATGAATTTTGCCGTGGAGGTTCTCCTCTCGGCAACGTGGTTTTTTTCCCCTTTCTTAAGGGGTTTTTCCACGCTAAAATCGCCTGCGTTCTTTCCATTTTCTATATTTCAAGTTGTCTCTACAAACAACAAATAAAACCGATTTTCAGAATCCGATGACTGTTGGTACCTCCTAAAAAGGAACCACAACACACAATTTGGTGAAGTCTCCATTTAAACAAAGGTACATCTCAACAACCTTAAAGCAATTAAAAATTAACAAATGAAATCCAATTGTAAGTATGTGGGATGTCAATCTAAAATTATACATTTTTTTTCTAAATGTCTCATTATTATCAACTCTCGTAGTATTCTAACCCCGTAAGCTACCTTCCCGAACACCTCTTCGATCTTCTTGATTGCTACGAATTCTCGTGTTTCTGTATCGATGGAAGAACACACTACCCCGTAAGTTCCTTCGCCTATGACTTTGTCGGGAATGTATTTTATGTCGATGTCGAAAATATTATTGTTCTGCATTTTGTAGGAACATTTTGTCTCTGGTCTCGGGTTTCGATGAATCTCCATGGGAGTATTAAGGGGAAGAATGAATGATCTCAGATGCCATTGTTTTATAAGGTAATGTAAATATCTTGGTAAATCGGAAGATTCATATCTAAGTATCTATAGATTATACTCACAGGATAAATTAACGATTTTATGTAATATATTTGAACCCCAAATTTCTCTATAATAACTTGGGTATATTGGAATCATATTATTATTGTAAAAATATAATATTAATGTTACAGTATATTTAAAGATATATTTTCACATATATTTATTATTTAATATTTGTATGAGTTTGTTTGAAATAGCTTTTAAAATAGTTAGGTGTGATAAAATTAAGATATATACTGGTAATATTACATATATATATATGCATATTTGTATTTTATAAAGTATAATTTTAAAAGATATATTTAAATCATTTTTTCAATAACAGTCCGATTTTCAAATATACTCAAATATCATTCGATATTAATTCTCATATTTCGAGTTTATCAAAAATCGGTCATGACCCAATATTTTCACATTGATTCAGAATTCTATACCGATCCGGACCGATATGAGCAATACTACTGGTATGTCGGTCGGTATCAAATATTATTTTATTTTTTAAAAAATAATATTTAACCGGAAAAAAACCGGAAATCTTTTATTTAATTTTTTAGGGTCATATAAGAAAAAAACCGGAAACCGACCCTAATACCTGGTACATGGTGTTACGAAAAAAAATACAGGTCAAACCCGATATTTGACGTACCGAACGGTACACCGTCTGGTATGAAAACATTGTCATGACCACATTTCTTAGATCGTTATTTAAATATTTTGGAATCAATTTTACCAAATTTAAAAAAATTTCAGGAATAAATATTTATTGGAATAAAATTATCATTTTAAAACTTTTGAATTAATTTTGTCACAAATAAGACATTTGAACAAAACTTAAAAAGGAGCCAAATTATGTTAAGGGTTGATTTAGTTTAGTTTTTAAAAATGGAGGTGTAGTGAGATGAGATGATGTCAGATGAGATATGATAATTGTACATTTTTATAATATATATTGTAAAATTGCGATATTATAATATTATGTAAAAATATTAATATATTTTTATTATAATAAATAATAAATATAACTATATTATAATTAATAGAAGTAAGAATAAATTAGTTTTTTTTCAAAATCACGATGAGACAATAATTTGATTTAATAAATGTAATGAATCGTAATTTTTGAACGATTATAAAATCAAAATTTAGTTTATGTTTTGTGTACGATGACAAAATAACTATTGATATCATCACCTCAAAGGACTTTCTTATAGCTTAACCAAACAAATTCATTCAAGTTACAAGGCAACTTATAGTATCCTTCCATGAATGCGATCCATTATTCCCGCCGGCAGGGTGCAGTCTAGAAACACAGACACAGTCGCCGCCGCCGTCACGTGCGATGTGATTGGATATTGTGATTCCTTGCGGTCTTGGGGGGGACGGCGAGTTTTCCTTGTAGCTTAAAAAAACTTAATATAAGGGGATGTATTAATTTAGATATTGTTTCGTTTGGCAACAGCAACAACTCCTCAATGTTATTGGAAGACATCTTCCTCCTTGAGAACTTGAAGATTTCAGAAAATCTCTTGCAACATTCATCAAGATTTCAGCACCTTGTTGATCTACAACTCTACTACTGTGGGAACATTAAGCATATGCATGTCTTGCCTCATTATCTCAAATCACTTACTATTTCTAATTGTGTAGCTCTTGAGTCTCTACTAACTGATATGAATATCTCATCCATGAAGTCGTTTTTATCATTCCGGATAAAAGACTGCACTCGACTCGTTAATTTATCTTCCCTCCAAATTTATCAATACTCCAAGCAACAAACTGTGCAGAGTTGAAACCATTGAAGCAGTGGGAGCTCCATCGTGTAACAAAGCTCAAATAGTTGTTTATTTGCTATGGATTTCCGGAACTCGAGCTACTAAGCGATGCAGATTATTTGTTTCCTGCTTCACTGCATTTACTACACATTGAAGGATTTCATAAGTTGATTTCATTAAGCAATGTGTTGGATAATCTGATCTTAAAGATTGTCAAATGTGAAAGTATTGCAAGATTGCCTAAAAAGCATCGATTAATGCAGTACTTGTATCATGAGAAACAAAGGCCTGCTGTCATTGTTTTTTCAGCTGATCCATGATTAGGTTAATCTTAAGATGAATAATCCTCTGGAAGTTAACATAGTATTTATTGTTAACATAGATTGATGAGATTAATGGTAGACTGCAAGAGATAGCTAAGCAGAGAACTGAGTTGAATTTGTTTGATAAGAACGGAGGAGGTTCGGGTAACGTAAGACCACAAGTTGTAAGTACACCAAAAGCTAGCTTGTTGCTAGAGGATCATGTGTTTGGAAGATATAAAGAAAAAGAAGCAATCATCAAAAGGTTATTTGAGAAAAATGGTGATAACGATGATCTTTTGGTTCTTTCTATAGTTGGGATGGGCGGAATCGGCAAAACAACTCTTGCCAAGTCAGTTTACTTTGATAAAGATGTCGAAAAATCGTTTGATGTACGGGCTTTGGCACCTGTTTCTAAAGAGTTTGACAAGTTTGCAATCACTAGAAAAATTTATGAGGATATAACCAATGAAAAGGCTGAATTCGATGACTTGGATACTCTTCAAGCGAATCTACAGAAAAAATTGGTTAAAAAGTAGTTACCACTCGTGATGATGAAGTTGCAAAACTGGTTAGCTCTCCTCATGTGCCTCCTATAAAACTAGAGGAATTGACTACTTAAAAGTGATGCTTCACCATGCTAGAATATCTTTCGATGACAAATCACAACTCGTAGATGTTGGTAACAAGCTGGTGTAAAGGTTTGCCTTTGGCAGCTAAGGCACTGATGTGTTGGTTTCATGTGCATGGCAATGTAAACTGAAAAATTGTTGATTTCATTAAATTGCAACATTTATAGATCAATTCATTAATGACAAAAAAACTGAGAACCATGATTTTAGTAGTGTGAATGTAATATACAATAATAAAATTGCATAAGCAACCTCTAACTTACTAGATGTGTAAATATTTTTTTACCTATAATATTATAGTATCCGATTTTTCGTTAGTATGATTAACTTTTAAATTATGTAAATAAAACACTTATAGTTTGAAATTTTTTTAAAAAATGACTATTGAAGTTCGAGAATTGTACATTAGCGTATCAAACATTACCGACATCGTTAGAGGATCAATGATAAATATTATTTATTAGTTATTTGAGATGTTTTACGTGGATTTAATTGAAATTGAAGAACTATTAATATATATTTTTTTATCAAATGACAAATGCATCAACTATCTTAATCCTCCTTTTTTTTTGTCTTAGTATTCTCCTGGTCACTTTGTGATTACCAACATAACCGACCTTTTTCATTATTATGTAATAAAGATTTTAGAAATTGAGNTAGAACATCTTGAACTTGATGATTGTCCTAGCCTTGTTTCCCTTCCGAATGGATTACAAAATCTCATGTCATGTAGACAATTACGTATCTCTTACTGCAGAAAACTGATAAGCTTTCCGCAAAATGGTATCCCTCCAAAGCTCAAATTCCTACATGTAAATAAACTGAATGCCATGAAATCTTTACCGAGCAACATCTCGCATCTAGAAGAGCTGAATATTGAATATTGTGATTCTTTGCAGTCATGGGGGACGTCGAGCATTCCCAATAGCTTAAAAAAACTTGATATAAGAGGATTTATTAATTTGGATCTAGCTTCATTTGGCAACAACAACAGCAGCTCGTCAATGTTATTGGAAAACATTGTCCTTGTTAGGGAGGTTAAAATCTCAAAAAAACTCTTTCAACATTTATCAAGATTTCAGCACCTTGTTGATGTTGAGTTTTACAATGAGTTGTTCGTAATTTGCGGAAGAAGATGAAGAACACTTGTTGTTGTATTCATATAAATTCAAAGTATTGAATAAAAAAACAACTTGTGTTTTACAGTCTCACACAATGCATATAAAGGGAAGATACAACCCTAACGCATCTATTCCATTCTAGTGCAAGTCATTAATGAATTGACATGTTATCAAATGCTCTGCTGTATCAGAAGAGCTGAGAATGTTTCATAGCTGAAAGAGGAAGTTGTCAACGGCTACCCTTTGCTATCCTTTTTACACCCCTCCTCAAGATGTGCATGAATATCAAACATGTTCATCTTGCCGAGCAAATATTGGTGTTGTGTGTTGAGTCCTTTCGTAAAAATGTCAGCCAATTGTTCCTTGGAATGTACGTATCTGATGATGATGGAACTGTCCGCAACTTTCTCTCTAATGAAATGCCAATCGAGTTGGAAGTGCTTTGTTCTCTCATGTAGAATCGGATTGTGTGATATCTAGATGGCGGATTGATTGTCGCAAAACATTGAGATCGGTCGTTCGCTATTGAGTCCAAATGAACTTAGCAAGTTTGATAACCATGTTAATTCACAGGCCAGCGATCCCATGGCTCAATATTTGGCTTCCGTCGAACTTCTGACCACTGTTGAGTGTTTCTTTGATTTCCAACATATCATGTCTTGCCCAAGAAACACACAATATCCTGTTACCGATCTTCTAGTTTGATCACACTTTGCCCAATCGCTGTCACTAAAAGCTCTTAGTCGTAGATCATTATCACTGTGAAACATCAGTCCTTTCCAGGGAGCCCCCTTTAAATATCTTAGCACTCTGAAAGCTGCTCGTAAATGTGACTGATCAGGTCTGCTCATGAATTGGGACAGCACTTGTATAGAATAGTTGATGTATGGTCTTGTGAATGCCAAGTAAATTAGCTTCCCTATTAGTTTTCTATAGTACGTAGGATCATCGAGTAATTCTTCATGTTTACTCACAACGTTTTGTCCTAATTCAATAGGAGTGACGGCTGGCTTGCATCCTAACAATCTATATTCTTGTAGGAGGTCCAAGACGTATTTGCGTTGACATAGAGATATGTTGCCTTTGGATTGCGATATCTCTAGCCCCAAAAAATATCTCGGATATCCTAAGTCCTTTAGCTTGAAATGGCCCTTCAGATAATCAATGACTTAGTTGAGGATAGAATGTGATTTGCATCCCACCAGTATATCATCAACATACACAAGGAGTGCTATATAACTTCCATCGTTCAGTTTCATGGTGAATAAGGATGGATCACTCCCGGATGGTTGAAATCCTTTCTTTATTAAAACTTCAGTGAATTTTGCGTTCCAAGATCTCGAAGCTTGCTTGAGCCCATAGATTGCTTTCTTTAATCTACATACCAGTTTATGTTTGGGTGGGCATGTTCCTTGGAGTGGATAGCCAGGTGGGGGATCCATGTATATTTCATCCTCCAAGTCCCCATTGAGGAATGCGTTGTTTATGTCCAGCTGCCTGAGGGACCAGC
This sequence comes from Utricularia reniformis, assembly GCA_009725065.1. NCBI lineage: Eukaryota > Viridiplantae > Streptophyta > Magnoliopsida > Lamiales > Lentibulariaceae > Utricularia > Utricularia reniformis. The sequence goes on from RWGZ01001607.1 coordinate 42,885, forward strand.
CTCGCGACGCTGCCAAGGAAAGGAATAGTCGGACTGTGGTGTGCTTGACCACCGGGCTAAAGGTATCTTGGTAATCGAATCCTTTGATTTGGCTATATCCCTTGGCGACGAGTCTCGCTTTGTGCCTTTCATGCTTCCATCAGCCGTTACCTTTATTTTGAAGATCCACTTACTTCCAACAGTGTGTTGGTCTGTTGGTATTGCCGCAATTGTCCAGGTATTGTTTTCCATTAGTGCCTTAAGTTCCATGTTCATTGCTGTAACCCACTCAGGGTGATGTTGGGCTTCCAGGTATGTCTTCGGCTCAACATGCTGATCCAGTCTAGTCGTTACTGAGGCATAGGCTGGAGAGAGGCGTCCCTTGCTCATATAGTTGCTTAACGGGTGCCTTGTTGATTGAGTGGCTGAAGGTTCTGCCACTTCATGTGATAATCCGACAGATATGATGGTATCCGTCTGCTTCTGACCGGTTTAGTGCTAGCAGAATCCGAGTGTTGGTCGCTACTGGGAGGCACTGCTTCTTTCTCACTGCTAGGACCAACAACAGGGGCATTTGTGATTTGTCAGACATCGGATTTTCCTCTGCTCCTCCAGTATGATTCGATAAAGACTCTTCCCTCTATTCTGAAACTTGGGCAGGTTGGTTAGAGTATGATAGATTTTGCTGCAGTTTATGATCAGAGAAAGGAAAAAAATTTTCATGAAACAAAACATCCCTAGAGATAAAAATTTCATGAATGTCTAAGTCATATAATTGGTATCCTTTTACGTTTGCAGGGTATCCAATAAAAATGCACGTCCGAGCCCTGGGAGCAAACTTGTCACGGTTTCGCTTAAGAGTGGATGCAAAAGCTAGGGAGCCAAACACCCGAAGGTGATCATATGTTGGTTGCTTTCTAGTCATCTTCTCATAGGGTGTGAGGAAGTTTAATAATTTCATTGGTAGTCTGTTAATGATGTGGGTAGCAGTGAGAACTGCTTGACTCCAGAAATAAATGGGCAGGTTTGCTTGGAATAAAAGGGTTCGGGCAACGTTTAGAAGGTGTTGGTGTTTTCTTTCCACTTTTCCGTTTTGTTGTGATGTATCAACACATGTTTTTTGATGGATGATGCCCTCTTGAGAATAAAGATTGTCTAGTTTGTATTCTGGGGCGTTATCGCTTCGGATAATTTTTACTTTCTTTTCATGTCGTGTTTCAATCATCTGAATGAATGAAGGGATAATTTGGGCAACCTCATGCTTATGTTTCATTAGGTATGTCCATGTGCACCTTGATGTTTCTTCCACAATGGTGAGGAAGAATCGATGCCCATTTATACCTTCATGTCTATAAGGCCCCCAAGTGTCGATTTGTATTAAATCAAAGACATTGAACGCAGACATACTTTTGGAAGGGAATGACATGCGTTTTAGCTTGGCTTTAGGACATATCATGCATACTGTGTTGGGTTGGCTTTTAACCATTGGTGCATGCTTGTGAATGTGTGAAATGACATCATGCGGTGCATGTCCTAATCTGTGGTGCCATCTATCAGAGTGGGCAGTACGATGATTATGAATAAGATCGTGCTCAGAATGAGTTTTGTCAAAAACATATGGTGCATTAGTTCCAAAAATAACCTCAGTCTCTTGATTGTCACTAAGCCTATCAATCTGCGCACAGAAGTTCTGCTCAAATATATAGAGGTTGTCCCGAACTCTACCTATACCAATTGTCATCCATGTAGACAAGTCCTGAAATGTGCAATTGTTAGTGGCAAACAATATATTTATGTTTGCTTCCTTGATGAGTTTGTGCACAGAAATGAGATTGACCTTGAAGCTTGGAACAAATAAAACATTATGTAAGTTTATGTGTTCGTTGAGACGTATGGTCCTATAACTTGTGACAGGTACTGTGATCCCATTTGGAAACTTAACAGTTGTGTGAGTTGGTGAAATGGTGTCGAATAGGGACAAGTTGGAACACATATGTTCACTCGCACCCGAGTCGATGATCCATTCTGTAATGTTAAAGGACTTACCAGCAAAGGCTTCTTGGTTTGTATTGTCTGCAGTTGGTGTTTGGCTGTTCATGCCTAGGTGAGTGCCTTGTTGTGGTATGTGTTGGAGAAGTGCCTTTAGTTGAGCATTTGTTATCGAAGTCATGTAATTTTCATTAGACTGTGGCATTTCCTGCATTGTAACATTAGAGGCATAAGAGTTATTGTATGGTTTGTTACCCTTTGCTCGTTTGCCTTTGTTATCCTTTGGGTATCCGATGATTTTATAGCACTGCTCAATGGTGTGATTAGTCAAGCCGTAGTTGATGCATTTCCTTTTGGGGGGTGCTTTCTGAAACTCTATTTTTGTCATCAAGGCCGAAGCCTCAATCGGTGAAGGGAGGATCGGACGCTTGAGTCTGTGCTCCTCTTGGTGGATGGAGTTGTAGACTTCATCCATGGAGGGAAATGGCTTTCTAAGAAGTAATTGTGATCTCAAAGCTCCATATTCGTTGTTGAGAGCGTTCAAGAACTTGAAGACTTTATCCTTTTCCACTTGGTCATGGAAGAGTTCAAAGCACTTCGAGTTGCAGTGGCCGCAAGTGCAGTGTGGCATAGGTCTTGAGTTGGAGAGTTCTTCCCATAGGGCATTGAGTCTTGTGAAGAGATCATGGACTGTTAAGTTGTCCTGTGAGAGAGTTCCCAGCTCCTGTTGTATGGCACATACTCTCGTATCATCTGCTTGTGAATACCTTTGGTGCAATGTTGTCCATATCTCTCTCGCAGTCCTCTTATAGAACATTGTCGAAGATATGGGTTCACTCAAGCACCGAAGGAGCTAGGCCACCAGAAGATCGTTGCAGCGGCGCCATGCTGGGAATTTAGGATCTGCTGCGGGAGGTTCCGTTATTTCCCCATTGATGAATCCTAATTTGCTTCTTGAGGACAAGTTGAGTGTGACACTCCTTGACCAGTTGGAGTAGTTGGTTCCTGTGAAGGATGGGGCAAGGATGATTTCACCCATGCCTCCTGCGCCAACGTAGTATGGGGAAGATGGGTCCAATGCTATGTTTAAAGGGACCTTTGCCTTTTCCAATGATAGCTCCTCTTTGTTATCAACCATGACTGTGTTGGGAGAAGAGGAGAGTTTTGAGAGAAGGATAGCCTAAGACCTCAAAGCTCCGATACCATGTTGAGTTTTACAATGAGATGTTCGTAATTTGCGGAAGAAGATGAAGAACACTTGTTGTTGTATTAATATAAATTCAAAGTATTGAATAAAAAAACAACTTGCGTTTTACAGTCTCACACAATGCATATAAAGGGAAGATACAGCCCTAACGTATCTATTCCATTCTAGTGCAAGTCATTAATGAATTGACATGTTATCAAATACTTTGCTGTATCAGAAGAGCTGAGAATGTTTCATAGCTGAAAGAGAAAGTTGTCAACGGCGACCCTTTGCTATCCTTTTATAGTTGATCTACAGCTATACTACTGTGGAAACATTAAGCATATACAGGTCTTGCCTCATAATCTCAAATCACTTACTATTTCTAATTGTGTAGCTCTTGAGTCTTTACCAACTAATATCTCATCCATGAAGTCGTTTATATCATTCGAGAAACAAAATTGCTCTCGACTCCACAACTTTCCGAGCTTTATCTTCCCTCCAAACTTATCAATACTCCAAGTAAGAAACTGTGCAGAGTTGAAACCATTGAAGCAGTGGGAGTTGCATTGTNACCGAGGCACCCTCTCCCATCGTCATGGTATACAACTGCCGTATCAAGAGCACACGATTTGTCGATGAATGCCGCTCGTACATATCGGACAGCGCCTTCATCATACGGTGAGTCGTCGTATGTTTGTTGTAGTTAAAAGCCACCTTCTTCGACAACGATAGTTGAACGATCGCCAACGCCTTGCGATCCAATTTCTGCCAATCCGCATCCTCCATCTTTGCCGGCTTCTTTTCTTCCAATGCTTCCCCTAGATCATTCCGATAAAGGGTATTGCGGATTTGCATTTTCCAATAGGCAAAATCAGATCCGTCGAATATCCTTAGGCTTCCCTTGTCGTCACCCATCGCCGATTGCACCACTACCACCCCACAGCCACCACCAATTGTTGGGGATTGAACACGTGTGCGAACAATCTCGATAGATTAAGTAGAACCCGAGAATTAAAGCAAAGAGAAAACAACGACACAAGAAATTAATGTGGAAACCCGAAAAGGGAAAAAACCACGTGATCGGCGGAAACGGCCAAATTCACTATCACTTGAGAAGATTACAACACACACACACAAAGAGGAAAACTCGGAATACAAGAGTATTGAAGTATGTAACAATGAACCCTAAAACCTCTTTATATAGATGGGGTGGTTGAGATATTAAGGTAACAAAAAAATATTCCTAATATTTGATCATATCTCCATATATGATTATCCACAATCAAATCATATATATGCGTCCATATATACTGATTTGATATGATATTATTTCCTTCAATATCTCTTTCCATAACTGCCGATATCATTGACCAATGGGCCCCACCATATCTCAGTTCGTTCCTCGACCGATTGCCTCAATCTCATATCTTCGGGTCACGTGCCATCAGTCCTCTACCGATTGCTTCGGTCCTCTTTGTTACATTCGGTATTGCGTACTTTGGTCCTCGACCGACCGGTACCAATACCGACCATCCCGTCTTCCATGTGTGCCCTGATCGACCACTTTGCCGATCATCATCCAAGTGTCACCGATCGATACCAATACCGATCTCCACACTTAACAAAACTCTTCAACATTTATCAAGATTTCAGCACCTTGTTGATCTACAACTCTACTACTGTGGGAACATTAAGCATATACAGGTCTTGCCTCATAATCTCAAATCACTTACTATTTCTAATTGTGTAGCTCTTGAGTCTTTACCAACTGATATCTCATCCATGAAGTCTTTTTTATCATTTCGGATAAAAGATTGCTCTCGACTCGTCAACTTTCCGAGCTTTATCTTCCCTTCAAATTTATCAATACTCCAAGTAACAAACTGTGCAGAGTTGAAACCATTGAAGCAGTGGGAGCTCCATCGTGTAACAAAGCTCAAAGAGTTGTTTATTTGCTATGGATTTCCGGAACTCGAGCTACTAAGCAATGCAGATTATTTGTTTCCTGCTTCACTGCATAAACTACACATTGAAGGATTTTATAAAGCAATGTGTTGGATAATCTGAAGTCACTTCGGATCTTAAAGATTGTCAAATGTGAAAGTATAGCAAGATTGCCTAAAGATGAGGTGCTTTAGAATCTATGGGATATAGAAATAAGAGAATGTTTGGGTCTTAGTGACAGAGGTGCTTATTTAACAAAGGAAATTGGAATACCTCGTGTAGTTATTACACAACAAGACTAGAAACAATAATTAGTTGTGGAGTATTAGAAATGATGAATGTTGATGATCCAAAGAAGAAAATATTATGTCATGGGTTGTGGAACTAGTAATATTCTAATTTATATGAGGATTTATATCATGAGTAATTTGTTAGACATTGCTTATTTGCCAACATTATGAATCTTATGATCAAGATTCATAACAGAAATGAATCTTTGCTTTCAAATTGAACCAGTATTGCTCAGGCCGTAGCGCCCATTTCTTCCCTCCACCATTACCATAATAATCGCTCATCCAATATTAAATTTAGCTTAATCATGGTCATTTGCTATAAAACTAAAAAAATATAATTTTTGCCCACATGTAAAAATTGGGTTTAAAACCTAATTATATATTAAATATTGTCATGCCCTTCTACCTATAATCAAACGTATTAATTTAACTTATTACATCTAATTTAATTAATACTAAAGCATGATGTCGTGCCCTAAAAATTAGAACACAATGTTCTGTATAAACTATAATACCAATCTTTACTTAATATACAACGGAACCTAACAAACTTGGTCATTCGTACACAGCAGAAGCTAATTTACATATTCATATACTAATTCGATTGTCTATATACTACATAAACCGAAAAAAAGTACTTACAAAACAAACTATGAAAACTGCTCTTTATCATGATAAGATCTTGGCAGCATCTAATCTAATGTTCGTCTTCAGTACATGTATACAATATATCATTGAGTGGTCTTGAGAGTGAAGAAAATAAACAAACAATATAATCATGTAATAAGTAACATAGCATAAACATGCACATAAACATAAACATAAACATAAACATGAAACATGAAACATGAAACATGAAACATAACACATAACACATAACACATAAATATAATCACATAATCTTTAGACTATTGTTCTTATCATGTTAAATTTACCAGCATAAATGTCATGGCCCCTTCCTTAATCCTTGTCTTATACATCACTAAGAATCAAGGAACATAAGTCATCGACAGAAAATTTAATCAGTCGTCTTGTATCATAAATGGACAGAAAATGCGACCAATTCATCGACATTTCTGATTTTTAGTCATACCTCACTCCTTAACATAATTTGAACGAATGTGATTACACAACTGAAACTGATGATCTAGATCATAATGTGACTGAAACCATGCTTCTTATATGTTGTCAGAGTTGTGCATCTACGAACTCTCGAATTTTTACAAAACATCACATAAACATATACATCTATGATGTTTAGGAGCACCGAAACGGATTCGTCGAAGCGGGGAAGCGGAAGCGACGAATCGATAAACTTAAAAGAATCAATTTTACGATGTCGTTCCGGAGCGTTTATAATAAAAATAAATAATAATGTTTAAATTTTAGAAATATCAAGTCAATACACATAAATTTCAATTCTAAATACATTATTTTATCCAAATATGTTTAGTTCATATATATTTACAATCTATTAACAAAAAACATCAATAAAAATATTTATTAGCATAAAGATAAATATTTTAAATCAAAATAAACATTACATATGAAGAATTTGATTAAGATAAAAATAAATGTATTTATTATTAATATATTTGTAATAAACTATATTTTTATTATCTAATGTAATATTATCACATATACTTGTGTTTATATTATAAATTTATTATTTCGTTTGAATTATCGTTAATATGATGACGCAGATAATGTTAGTATTCACTAACATAAATAAAAAATGCTATTGATATTCATTGACTTGAACTACCTTTAAAAATTTATTAGTTAATGATATATGACGAAAATAATGTAATGTGTAAATAAATATAACACAATAATATCTAACCAGAATGATAATAATAATATTAATTAAAGTATGTAACATATTTATATTTCCGAGAATTTTTTCAAATATTATGAATATATCAATTAAAAAAATAAAAAAATATATTTTTTAACTTTCCAGGCGCTTCAGAGCCGCTTGGCCCCGGCGCTCCCTCTTCGGGCCGCTTCGGAAGTTGGAGCTTCAGCATTCAGAAGCTACAGAGCTTCACAGATATACATATTCTGAAATCTTTATGAAAAACTGCACAATAGTCTACCGATATTGTAAATCCATACTTTTTGAGAGCTCAAATGACATCCAAAAATCATATAAAAAAACTCATTTGAAAGCTAATGCACTGTTCTAAAATGGATAAAAGAGACCAATTTCAAAAGAGTTATCTAAACATGAGAAAACATACCTATAACATGATGCTCTGTTTGTAGTGATAGAACTGTACTGATTCTGTAAAAAGTAAAATAACATACTGGTCTGCTTTCGGTTTCCATAAAACATAAAACTCCTCTGAAACTAGACAAATAGAGATTTCCAAGCATGTAAAAAACATAATCATACGACATCCCTAGAATTAACAGCAAAATTCGTAACATATAGCATTGACATGAATGCATATGAAATTTAACATACATGATTCTCTCAATCATCTATTCACCTTCGATTTCTTACTGATTTCCCTCATCTATAACCTTCACAACTAAGCTATACCTTTTGTAAAATCATTCTTAGTACCAAAATACACTTCTAACCAACTTAGAACACAATTTTCTCAAATTACTCTTCAAAATTCAGCTTGGTTTTGGTATGCTGAAATATTGGGATTCTTTCTTGGTTCATGCTGATCTAAAGACTCTAAAACACATTTAGGGTGTGTTCTGTATGTATTATGATAATGTAAATGTGTTTTCAGAATTGATTATTATAATGTATTTATATAATGTAAATCTGTTTAAGTGTTATGGATGGTAAATAATTTATAATTAATTAAGAATTGTATTCAGTAAAAAATGTTTATGAGAATGCATTATGAAAAAATACTAATTTACTATTGAAAATAATATATATTTAATTATGTACCGATCCGGACCGGTATACTAGTCGGTACCATATTTTAATTTTTTTAAAAATAATATTTAATTAGTTTTTTAGGGTTGGACCCGAAAAAATCCAAAAATCGACCCTAATACCCCGGTACCGGTACAAAAAAACCATTACTTACTGAAATTTGATGTATCAATATGACGTACGGTATGAAACCATTGGTAAGAATAGGGTTTAAATTGGGGAGGATAGTTTTGTCATATATTTATTAGAATGCATTTCAGTAATTCAAAATGCATGGAAATGATCATTTTGCGTTAATGAGTAAAAAACATAACGCGTTTTGAGAATGTAATGTAGAATGAGAAAGAAATGTTGCGGCGTTTTGTAAACAATTTCAAAATGCATTTTAAGAATAATAATACATTCCCAAAATGTAATGAGAACAACTCTTAAATATCATGTCTATCCTTTGGCAAGTCAATGTATACGTGGAGCAAGGTCTAGCAACTTACCAAGCCTCCAATAAGATGATGCCATCATAACAAAAGGACTTTGAAAAGTCTTTGTTTTCGCTTATCTAAGAAAATAATTCTCCAACATTTAAACACTCTTATGTATATTAATATGACTTTATAAGATGTCTAAATTGGAAACCTGATTAATATTATATTAATATTTTAAATATATTTTTAGAAAATAAGTCTGAATCGATTAGATCATCCTATTTGACAAGTAAAATAGATTTTCGGTTCACAAATTCAATCGATTTTAAAACTATGATTGTACCTAAGAAATTGATTCTTAAAAGTTTATACATTATGCAAATTAGGTATTTGTAATTTGGAATATTACATAAATTTGAAAGTTCGAAAAATGTTCATCATAGAGATAGAATCTTTTGTATTATTAGGCATAATTCTCAATTTTAAGAATCAAATTTCTATAGTTTTTCAAACTACAAATGTGTAATTTGCATAACTTATGAATTTTGAATACCAATTTTGTGAATTTTTTAATAGTTGAGGGTTAAAATAGCATACTTTCAAAAGTTTGAGAGACTTATTTGAACTTAACATAATCATTAGAAGATCATTCGTAAACTAATTTAGTAACTTGAATTGTTTACATCGTATTTTATTTAATTTGTTGGGTTATTGATATAGATTTTAGTTGAATTCTTATATTATATTTACAATTTCATAAATTGGATGAAATAACTTACCCATCGAATAAGTTGAGGGGACACTGTCAAACCTCGCTAGAAAATTATAACCGTGGTTCAAGAAATTTAGAAATTGTATAGTTAACATATAAAGTTTCAAAATAATTCAAAAAAAACATTCGAATGAATGATACTAGTTTCCGTCATTTTTTTATGTAAATACTTTTAATATGTATGTAACTCTTAATTCATATTTATTAGTTTCTTATTTCACCGTATTCCAATCACATTTAGAGTTTTTTCCCCACCCACCATGTTTATGTAGTCTTTTACACTCATTAATTAATTTTTCTAAAAAATATGTGTGTGTGGACACGTACGCGATTTTTTATTACAAATAGTTATGATGATGGGAACGCGGACAAAGTGTTCATATTGAGACCCAAACCCCTTTTACAATTATTTGTTCTAAATAATTGAAATTAATTCTTGTAAAAATAGCAATTTCAAATCTATTTATTTGTAACAATTCTCATTTTGAATCGATGCATAGAGGGAAGTGAGAAAATTATCCATACGTCTATTACATAAAATTTTCAAAATAAAAGTTATAATGAAATAAGGTTTTTTTTTAAAATCATTATACAAAATTTTTAGGGTAGTTTTGGAATAAAAAAACCAAATTTATTCATATTTATATAATTAAAAAAATTATATCACATTTTTAGCTTAACATACAAAAACACGTTCATTCAATGTGAATTATTGATACTAATATGCACAACTACTAATGCATAAAATAATGATAAATTGGAAATTGAATATTTTAATACAATGATTGAGATATATTATTTAATTTAAAAGATACAGTTGTCATCGATTTTTTTATTAATAATATCCATTTATATTATTAATAGCAGTTGTCATCACATGCTTTTAGTCATTGATGGTTGATAAGTGGGATCCACCCAATAAATATCGTATTTTGGCGTTTAGCTTGAGATGATTTGTTATTTTTTTTTTTTGAGAGTAAGAGCGAGCATATGTTGATTTATTTAAAGAGGATTATGCTGCAAATTTTGAATAAGCATGAGCAAAAATGTCTGGTATTGGAGATATATTTCTTTCTGCTGCTGTTAATCTATTGATTGAGCAAGTGACTTCTACGGCGATTGCGGTAGTTACCAATCATAAGAGGGTGAAAAGCCAATTCAAAGTGTTATCTCAAAGCTTGATTCAAATCGATGGTGTTCTTGAAGATGCTGAGGAGAAACAATTCACAGATAAAGTACATGTGAAATCATGGCTAGAGGGAGTTAGGGATGTTGCTTATGACTTGGATGATATTTTAGATGAGATCAAAACTCAAGCTTTAATGCATGAATCGAAAGAGGAGAAGCCAAAGCCGCACAAGAGTAAGGGGATATCAAAACTTTTGTGTACTTGTTGCAGTAACTATACTCCTCATGCCATCAATTTTAACAATCAAATGGTATCAAAGATTGATGAGATTACTGGTAGACTGCAAGAGATATCTAAGCAGAGAACTGAGTTGAATTTGATAGAGAAGAATGGAGGAGGTTTTAGTAACGAAATAAGACGAGATGTAAGGATTCCGAAAGCTAACTTGTTGCTAGAGGATCATGTGTTTGGAAGAGATAAAGAAAAAAAAGCAATCATGAGAATGTTATTTGAGAAAAATGGGGAGAACAATGATCTTTTGGTTCTTTCTATAGTTGGGATGGGTGGAATCGGTAAAACAACTCTTGCCAAGTCAGTTTACTTCGATAGAGATGTCGAAAAATCGTTTGATGTACGGGCTTTGGCACCAGTTTCTGAAGAATTTGACAAGTTTGCAATCATAAGAAAAATATATGAGGATATAACCAATGAAACAGCTAAATTCAATGACTTGGATACTCTTCAGTCAAATCTACAGAAAAAATTGGTTAACAAGAAGTTCCTCATTGTTTTGGATGATGTTTGGAATAGAATTTACATTGAATGGGATAATCTGATGTGCCCTTTTCGGGGTTTACCTGGAAGTAGAATTATAGTAACTACTCGTGATGATGAAGTTGCAAAACTGGTGAGCTCTCCTCATGTGGCTGCTTTTCATCTAGAGGAATTGAGTAAGGATGATTGCTTAAAACTGATGCTTCACCATGCTAGAATATCTTTCGATGACAAACCACAACTCGTACATGTTGGAAACAAGCTGGTAGAAAGGTGTAAAGGTTTGCCTTTGGCAGCTAAGGCACTTGGTGGCATATTACGCTAAAAAAAACCTAGTAATGAAGAGTGGGAGAAGGTATTGCATAACAATATATGGGATTTGCATGGAAAAGACATCCTTCCTATTTTACTACTAAGCTATTTTGATCTTAAACCACATCTGAAGCACTTGTTTGCTTATTGTTCATTATTTCCTNGTTAGCATTCACTAACATAAATAAAAAATGCTACTGATATTAATTGACTTGAACTACCTTTAAAAATTCAGTTCGAAAGCTTAAATAATAATTTATTAGTTAATGATATATGATGAAAATAATGTAATGTGTAAATAAATATAACACAATAATATCTAACCAGAATGATAATAATAATATTAATTAAAGTAATGTAACATATTTATATTTCCGAGAATTTTTTCAAATATTATGAATATATCAATTAAAAAAATAAAAAATATATATATTTTAACTTTCCATGCACTTCGGAGCCACTTGGCCCCGGCGCTCCCGCTTCGGGCCGCTTCAGAAGCTGGAGCTTCAGCATTCAGAAACTCTAGAGCTTCACAGATATACATATGCTGAAATCATTTTATGAAAAACTGCACAATAGTCTACCGATATTGTAAATCCATACTTTTTGAGAGCTCAAATGACATCCAAAAATCATATAAAAAACCCATTTGAAAGCTAATGAATTGTTCTAAAAACGGATAAAAGAGACCAATTTCAAAAGAGTTATCTAAACATGAGAAAACATATCTATAACATGATGCTCTGTTATAGGTATGTACTGATTAGTTCATTAAGCATAAAGCATAAAACATAAAATGACATACTGGTCTGCTTTCGGTTTCCATAAAGCATAAAACTCCTTTGAAACTAGACAAATAGAGGATTCCAAGCATGTAAAAAACATAATCATATGACATCCCTAGAATTAACAGCAAAATTCGTAACATATAGCATTGACATGAAATTTAACATACGTGATTCTCTCAATCATCTATTCACCTTCGATTTCTTAGTACCAAAATACACTTCTAACCAACTTAGAACACAATTTTCTCAAATTACTCTTCAAAATTCAGCTTGGTTTTGGTATGCTGAAAAATTGCGATTCTTTCTCGGTTCATGCTGATCTAAAGACTCTAAAACATATTTATGGTGTGTTATGTATGTATTATGATAATTTAAATGATCATTTTGCTTAATGAGTAAAAAACATAACACGTTTTGAGAATGTAAGAATGATCATGTGGCTGCTTTTCATCTTGAGTAAGGATGATTACTTAAAAGTGATGCTTCACCATGCTAGAATATCTTTCGATGACAAATCACAACTCGTAGATGTTGGAAACAAGCTGGTGTAAAGGTTTGCCTTTGGCAGCTAAGGCAGATGTGTTGGTTTCATGTGCATGGCAATGATGGATATGTAAACTGAAAAATTGTTGATTTCATTAAATTGCAACATTTATAGATCAATTCATTATTGACAAAAAAACTGAGAACCATGATTTTAGTAGTGTGAATGTAATATACAATAATAAAATTGCATAAGCAACCTCTAACTTACTAGATGTGTAAATATTTTTTTACCTCTAATACTGTAGTATCCGATTTTTCGTTAGCATGATTAACTTTGAAATTATGTAAATAAAACACTTATAGTTTGAAAATTTTTAAAAATTGACTATTAAAGTTCGAGAATTGTACATTAGCATATAAAACATTATCGATATCGTTAGAGTATCAATAATAAATAATATTTATTAGTTATTTGAGATGTTTTACGTGGATTGAATTGAAATTGAAGAAATATAAATGCATATTTTTTTATCAAATGACAAATGCATCAACTATCTTAATCCTCCTATTTTTTTTGTCTTAGTATTCTCGTGGTCACTTTGTGATTCACCAATCTGATTTACCAAAAGCGTAGATTTTAAAATAATGAAGGATCAAAATCAGAAGCTACACATTAGAAACAATTGTTCTTAGAAAAAGAAGAGATTGTAAATTTTGGTTTTAATGAACCTAAAAAGAAGAAGAAAAGCAAAAGATCCGATTTCTAATAATCAATTGGAAACATGATTTCAAAACTAATTTTTGACCACAACCCTTCTCACAAAAACACAACACAAAAATAAGAACTTAGACGTAACCAAGATACCATAAAAGAAAAAAAAAGCATAAAACCAAGTTAAGAATAAGAAAATTTCATGGTTTTGTGAACTCGTAGTTAAAGCAACCACAAAAATGGTAATTCATAAGATTACCATTGCACAAAGAACTCAAATGGCATTAAATCCTTCAACTACTAAACAACATCACAGCAGATAAAACCCCTTGCGCATAACAAAAAAACACGATTAAATTTGATTTTTAAAAAAACATTGTCGTAAACTAACCAATTTTGATTTTTTCAATGGAATTTTTAAAATATATGAATAAGATCAATACACAATTTGGTGAAGTCTCCATTTAAACAACCTTAAAGCAATTAAAAATTAACAAATGAAATCCAATTGTAAATATGTGGGATGTCAATATGAAATTATACATTTTTTTTCTAAATCTAAAATAACATTTTGTCTTTTATCTAAATAAGGAAAAATGTGGTGTGAACTAAAGGTATTTATCCCAAATAACATCTCAACCAACCAAGATTAGTAAGAAAAAATTGAGATTACCAACATAACCGACCTTTTTCATTATTATGTAATAAAGATTTTAGAAATTGAGACACATTATGGTTGATGGATTTGGGATTGAGATAAGCAAGATAATATGGTTCATAAATTCATAATATTTTAAAACATATAAGTGAATGGTGGTGCTATCTTCATTGCACTGCATTTTCTTCTAAAAATCAGAAGCAGTTTGAATGATAATAAAAATGGGCCAGAGATATTTTTGGTCCACAAACTTTATACATTTTGGAAAAACTAATCCCGAAATTTGATGTGGCAAAACTGTTCCAAAACTATTATTTTTTCGTAAAACTAGTCCCAAATTTTTATGTGTTTTGTATAATTGTTACTCAAAGTTTTAATTTTTGGTAATTAAGATCCCTAAACTAAAATTAATCAATTTTGGTCATGAAAGTTTATGTAAAATCAATGGAGCAAGGACATGAGATTTTGCAAAAATACATTCATTTTTAAAATTAACTTTCAAAACAATCTTTATTTTTAATACCCTTTCATAACTACATTTTTCTATTTTTCTTAATTATTTAAATTATAATGTCTTTTTTATAATTTAAAAAAATATATACCATAAAATCAATGTTTTAATACCGATCGATATGACAAAAACTAGGTTGCCCGGAATGTTTCATGCAATGTTTTCATACCGATCTGGAATTATGCTCCGTTTTAAATACGTATGCCCGGTATACCGGCCTACCAAAATTTGTTTTTTTAAAACAAATCAATTAAAAAAATATAGTTTTAAATTTTTAGGTCGAATCGGGAAAACTCGGGTTCTACCCGAAAACCTGATATTGGACGGTACTAGTTAAAATACCGGTGTCACCCAGTTTTTATCATATCTACCGGTATTAAAACATTGATTTTATGGTATTTATTTTTTAAATAAGTAGGTATGTATTTTTAAAATTATAAAAAATACCCTTAACTTTATATTTGTTATAAAAATATATTATTTATAATTTAAATAATTAAGAAAAATATATTTATGAAAGGTTTTAAAAATAAAGATAGTTTTGAAAATTGATTTTGAAGATGAATGTATTTTTGCAAAATGGGGACTCGTAACGATGGTTGTGGAGTAGTAATAAAAACTCAACTTGATGAACGAAAATAGGCACACATAAAAAAGAAACACCCAAAGTTTTGGAGAAGAAACCAGACAGAATGATGTTTTTTTCATTGGAAAATCGGTGAATACAAAATTTGTGAAGAAAATTAGGTCATAAAGAAGAAAGGAATGGAGAAGAAACATACGGGAAGAAACAGGGGTTCAAGAATAGGCTGTGTTGCTGTTCACATTGCCCGCAATTTGAAAAGATTCTGTCTTTAGATCTAAAGCGATTTTGAGAAAGTTCTTAGCATTACATGAGCTTATGTGATATTGTTCTTCTAACTCAGGCTGTCTTGCTGTTGCTCCTTGTATCAAGCAGTGCCGTGTATTGCACGGGTATATGTGATTCTAGCTGGCCACAACCTCATAGCGTATCTGTCTCCGAATTCGGAGCAATTGGAGATTGGAAAACACTCAACACTTCAGCATTCCAGAATGCTATATTCTATTTAAAGTCATTTGTTGACAAGGGTGGAGCTCAGCCTTATGTACCACCAGGCCAATGGCTCAATGGCTTCATCACTCTCACGAGCCATGTCACACTCTTCTTGTTGGAGGATTTGCTTAAAACAACATCAAGTAAGTCTTCTATCTTTTATGTTTATGCTTATGCATGTCAAGTGTTTGATGAAATGCCTGAATGAAAGCACAATGAAAACTTGCAGAAATTGCTTTTTCTTTATTGATGGAGATGATGATAAACACATGAGCATGATCCTTTATTTATAGATTCATATTGCAGTTGTACTGCTTGTTCTTATCTATATGTAACTAACTTGTTATTCTTATCTATCTAAAACTGCTTCGAAACTACATAGACCAAGCTTGACTTTCAACACCCTCCCCTAAGCTTGAGTCTCTTTCATCACTCCTAGCAAACTTATTAGCATCATAAATGTATCGATCTTTAAAGGTTTAGTGAAGATGTCTGCTCTTTGATCTTGGCTTTTCAACTCAACCTCTTTATTTCCAACACAATCTCTTATGAAATGAAATCTGGTTGCAATATGCTTACTCCTTTCATCAAACACTAGATTTTTTCCCAAAGCAATAGTCGACTTGTTGTCTATCATGATCTTTGTTGGATTGATCTGTTTGCAGCGATTATCATTCAAGATGTACCTTAACCAAATTCCATGGCATACACATGCATTAGTAGCCACATATTCAGCTTCACATGAAGATAATGTGACTATTCGCTGCTTTTTGAATCATCACACTACCAGCCCAATCACTATAACTAAAACCTATGAGTTCAAAGTTTCTTCCATTTCCATACCAAATTCCGAAATCCGTTGTTCCCATTATATACCTTAGAATTTTTTTTATTGTCTTCATGTGTGAACTTGTTGGGGCTTCCATAAATCTACTCACCAAACCAACACTATAAAGGATGTCTGGTCTTGTACAAGTTAAATACCGTAGACTTCCAACAATGCTCTTGAATATAGTAGCATCAACTTGTAAAGTTCCATTATTCTTTTCTAGCTTGATTCCACATTCTATCGGTGTGCTAACAGGCTTAGTATCCTTCATCCCAATTTTTTTCAGAATCTCTTTTGCAAATCTTTTTTGAGAAATAAAGTATGTCTTTCCTTTGTTTAACTTCAATACCCAAATAATAGGCCATTAAACCAACATTAGTCATCTCAAACTCCTTCATCTCTACATTGAATCTTTCAAGTAAGCTAGAGCTACTGCCGTCAATATTAAGTCATCCACATAAAGACAAATAATGTAATATATTTCTTGTGAATTTTCACATACAAGGAGTGTTCATGAGGACATCTTTTGAACCCCTTTTCTTGAAAGTATCTATCAATCCTCATATTCCAAGCTCTTGGAACTTGTTTTAATCCATAAAGAGCTTTTCTCAATTTCAAAACTTGATTTTCATGTCCTTTGACTATATATCCCATTGGTTGCTCAATGAACACCTCTTCATCTAACCATCAATTAAAAATGTTGATTTTACGTTCATTTGATGGATTTCCCATCCATTATGGGTTGCTACTGAAATAATCAACCGAAAAGTTTCTAACCTCGCAATCGAAGCAAAAACTTGGTCATAATCTATCCCTTCCTTTTGTTTGTAACCTTTCACAACCAACTGATCTTTAAATCTCTCAATCTTTCCTTAAGAATTTATCTTTTTCTTGTAGATCCAACTCCAATGATTTCTTTCCCAAGTGGTTTATGTCACGAACATAGCTCAGCTAGTTTTTGTTGTTTCTTTTCATACGATCATGTTCATTTGATCCCCCTTGCCATTTTCTTAAACCTTGTATGCATTGTTAACTCCTGTGATTACTAGTGAATTGGCTAAGGGTGTTC
>RWGZ01001608.1:0-48574 GCA_009725065.1 Utricularia reniformis
TATAATATAATTATATTTATTATTTTATATATATATAGATATATTAGTATTTTTACGTAAATCGCGATCATCATATCACAATTTTTCCACACATATTTAAAAATTCATGATTAGCACATCTCACTACATCTCACCACACCACAATTTTAAAAAGCTATACCAAACAAACCCAATATTTTCCAAATTTCGGACTCAAAATTCATAACGCAAATTTGTGTGTTAAACATTACATTTATATAGGTTATTATGTCATTGGTATACACAGCATTTCAAGTATACATATTAATTGTTAACTTAAAAATTATTCTTATTATTTAATTATGTACAATTTTTTGAATTAAATAAGATATTTATCAATATATAATAACATTTTGCATAATAATAGTTATGGGATACATTTGAAATATTATTAATATTTATAAAAAATCATTTAACAAAAATATTTTCGGACTAATAAACTATATCACACTAATTTTTAAAATTTTAAAATATTTTATTGTAAAAATATATTTATTACTAAACACGGATTCACCAAACAATATGATATCGGGTTGTACTACTCGATATTGATATACATGTCAACATATCAGTCTTTGATATATATATATATATATATATATACTTTTTGATATATATATCGGGTTTGAAAAAAAGTATTTATACATATATTGGGTTCGACATAAAGACTGATATAAATACAATGCTTAATACATAAATTTGTTTTTTTAATTTTAGTTCGAAATTTCGATAAAATTTCATTCGTTTTATCGGCAAATTATTTTTAGCATAGAGCCAACAAAAATTTCGTAGCTAAAATATTGTTTTATAAATGATAAAACTTAATTTAACTCTAATTATTTGAAATTGAGGGTAATTTAATAATTTTATATTAAAATTGATAATTTACTAAGCCCTAAACATAATTTCATTTTTTTTAATTGAATGAAAAAAATTGATTTTGAAGTAAATTTGAGTAATCAAAAATGAAATTTTTACTTTTTATATTATTCATGAATTCCGTACCGATTGGTATGAGTTACACGACCACCAGTATCAAATATTATTTTATTTTATTTTCTTAGGGTGGAGATACAAAAAAACCGAAAACCGGCACTAATGCCCGGTATAGACCGTATGAAAAAAATACCGATCATACACGATATTTGACCGTATAACGTCCGGTATGAAACATTGATAACCTCAGTCATATTGAATCTCAAATCATTGATCCCTTGAGTTTTATAACTCAATTGAACTTAAAATCGAACAAGAACATAAAAAACACTCAAATTCGATTCGAAACAAATAAGCCCCATATCCAGCTCAAAGATTCGAGTTTTAAGACAAAGCTATCCATAAAGCTACTAGCCTACACAGATTCCCATCATCCTTCTTTAGATAAAAAGGAATCAAACCAACCTTGCCGGAGTTACTGATACCAGTTAACTGGAGCATTTGTATTCAGGGGAGGATGTGGAACGAAACAATGCTGCTGCTGCCATTGATGGAAGCTATCAATGAGCATCATCCCATTACTTTGATTGTTTTCTTCTACTTCCATTGCTTCCATTTCTCCAAACTCTTGATCGGAGTTAGTAACTTCGACGGTGACCGGAGGTTTTGACCACGGAACAACAGCTAGGCAATTGGTTTCTGATCCAGATTCATCAGTCCCTTGTTCCTCATTATCAGTTCCCATCAATTGATTTGGTTTGCTCGGCAGCAATACATGATCTGAGAACCATACACAAATATAAGAAGAACAATGGAATCAAGAGATTCACGGCTAGAAACTAAAAATTGTTGACTTACTTTTAAACCTTGAAAGGATTTGAGGCTGGAGAGAAAATGAGAAACTGGATGGAGATGAAGAAAGGATATTGTTAGGGTTATAGAGGACAATCGCTCTTTCTTCATTACTCGGCTCATTTGGTAATTCTTCAATTGATAAACCTTCAGTAGATTTATAATCTGGAGCAATTTCCTCAAAAACTAAAGGCATCTCAGATTCTTCCTCGTTCACAATCGGAGGTATTTGCGCATCCTGAGAACACAAAAAAATCACCATGAATCAAAATTCTCGAGATAATCAAACGAAGAAAGCGCTTACAATACTTGCCAGGCGTCGGATTTTCCTAGCCGGTGAAAAGAGGGAAAATTCAGAGAAATCATCACTGAATTGTTCTAGATCCTTTCTCTTCAATTTTACGATAGAGTAATCTTCCATGAAAACGGCGAAGAAAATAGGGAGAACACAGCGAATCAACAAAGACTCAGAAGTCCGGCGACTGATCAACAAACAGCGGTGAATTTCACGGAGAAAGAGAACACTAGAACTTGGAAGAATCCAAGGGATCTACGGCACTCACGAATTCCTGGGGAAGCTGTGTTTAATGCAACAATGGAATCGTGTTACTTCTAGAACTCTCCAGAATCTGGGTTCTTCAGGCCCAACCCATTTAACGCTAACGAGTAATTAGTTTATTTGATATTTTATTAATGCAGATTTCAGTTTTACTTATTAATTTTGTATTTAAATTTTAATATTAATCTTTTTTTACGTTTTCAATAAATAATATTTCATAGCATTAAACCTTTGCTCATTTGATCGTCAAATCCAATCGTTGATCCGAGAATAAGTAGCACGTTTCGTATCCACGCGCCTTTAGTTAATTTGCAAAATGATCCCTGAAGTTTTAAATAATCATTTGTTATCAATCCTAAGTAATAAGATGAAATTTTATTTCTACAATAAAATAAAATCCTAAGTACTAAATGTAAGATATGAGAAATATACCGAGCGACAAAAAAAGTCTTCATTATTTTGATAAATCTAATATTCAAAGTTTCATAAGTTTAACAATTATGATGTTCGAAGTTTAGGCGGCGTAAAAAAGGCTTTCGTAGTTTTCATGATATAGCAAAATAGTCTCAAATCTTCATTGTGTGGTAAAATATGGCCAGAAATGTTTATCATTTTGACAATTAAAATCCCTCGAAAAAAAAATCTACATTTGATTCACATAATTTGATATCATTGTTAGACGTTAACATCGAAAACCAAGGGGTGTTAAAACAATTAAATACATAATTTTTTTTATTATTCCATTATAACTATTTTCCACCTGCAACTCTTGGCATGTCTATCATGCCATTAGATTAGTTAGAATGGGAGATACATGAGGCTGAAAGCCACAAAAAAATGATATATTCGAGCTAAATGTTTCTTTGAGAGGTTCGTTCTTTTAAAGGTTTGGCAGTTCAAAAATGGATGATAAAATATTTAAAATGAATATTATTGATGAGAATCCTAGGATCGATTACCCTGCAATATGTGAGGTTCAATTGCGATTGGATCGACCCAGGTAATAAAAGGCGAACTTGCGTTGCTCAAAGTTCACAGCTTAGTATATTTGAGATAATTTCCCCGATATTCCGCAATGAGACCGAAGCTGGACTTGGCGAAATAAGAGGGTGTTTGACAAGTAACCCCATAATTCGATCCAAACGGTTACAACACACGCGTTCCACGCTTCGAGTCGAATCACGCAGGCCACGCTTCGGTCCCGGCCACGTTTTACATCATGCGACAACAACCTTCAACAAACTTGTCACAGACAGTTACAGGACGTGGATTACACACGTCTTCAGTTCTATAAATACAGAGCTTGACGACGGAATTAGCAGGACCTTTTGGATGCGTAAGAACATGTTGTTACTCTGCCGGAATTCTTATCGTTATCTTATACCTCGTCATCTTCATAAACCTCTGCGATCTTTTGTAATGAATGATTGTTTGATTAATAAATCGACTAAGAGATTTTTCTGCTCTTAGTCAAATGGTTTTTTCCCAATTTCCCGTGGTTTTCCACTCTAAATTGTCTTGTCTTTTCCCTTATTTGCATTGTTTAATCGTTTCTTCACCATAAACAAATTAAAACTGAGTTCGTTTATTAACAAACCGGACGACTGCTGGTACCTCTAAAAAGGGAACATGACAATTATAATAAAAGACGTATTTGTAATTAATTTTAAGAAAATTGCATAAATAACCTTTAACGTATGAGTTGTGTAAATGTCATATTGTAAGAATGACATATAAAGTTATCAATATCGTTTATGTTTTACCACTGATAATGTAGCATATGATTTTCCGTTAAGTGGAAAACATTTTCAATTAGCATAATTGATTATCAAAATTTACAAAGTA
Source organism: Utricularia reniformis (assembly GCA_009725065.1). Classification (NCBI taxonomy): domain Eukaryota; kingdom Viridiplantae; phylum Streptophyta; class Magnoliopsida; order Lamiales; family Lentibulariaceae; genus Utricularia; species Utricularia reniformis. The sequence goes on from RWGZ01001608.1 coordinate 4,211, forward strand.
CGCAAATAAAACTCTTATAGTTTGAAAAATTATACATAATTTACATTTGAAGTTCGAGAATTGTGCATAAAAATATAAAATATTAATGAGTTGTTGGATGGTCAATGATAAAATATATTTGTTTAATTGAAATATCTTACATGCATTAAATTAAAATTAAATAGTTAAAATATATATTTTTACTTAAATAGTGTATCATATTTGCATTTAGTAATTTGGAGTAAATATTATTTACACATCTCGTAATTTAGAGGGTGATAAACAAATGTCACTCGTTAATTTTTTTTTCTAAAAACTTGAAATCAAAGTTTTATAGAACGATTCGACCAATATACCAAACCATTTTCGTATACTTTACTACGTGAAGCCATATCGACCTCCATGGCCACACAATACTCATGTACAAATATCTAAATATATATTTAAATCAAAGATATTTTACGTCTCTTACACCATACATACTAGCCATTAAAACATGTAATAAAACAACAAAAGAATGTCACGGGGCACATAACATGACAAAAACTAAGCAACTATAAAACCATTCTTCCTCTTCCTCCTTCACAATCAATGGCTTCATCTTCACTACTTCCACTCTCTTTTACTATCGCCACTCTCGCCCTCTTCTCCTTCCCTGGGTCTGCCCTCAACGTAGGCCTCCACGCCCACACCAGCTTCTCATTGGTGCGTTCTAATTAAATCCCATTATTATTATTAATTTACTTATTTTCTATTGGTTTAATTTTATCAGTATAAGGATTGCAGTACAACATGCGAGTCAATGTTCTGTCAAGGTAAGTTGTATAATTACATTTAATTTCATATGAAGAAAATTATAATGNACGGAGAAAGAGAACACTAGAACTTGGAAGAATCCAAGGGATCTACGGCACTCACGAATTCCTGGGGAAGCTGTGTTTAATGCAACAATGGAATCGTGTTACTTCTAGAACTCTCCAGAATCTGGGTTCTTCAGGCCCAACCCATTTAACGCTAACGAGTAATTAGTTTATTTGATATTTTATTAATGCAGATTTCAGTTTTACTTATTAATTTTGTATTTAAATTTTAATATTAATCTTTTTTTACGTTTTCAATAAATAATATTTCATAGCATTAAACCTTTGCTCATTTGATCGTCAAATCCAATCGTTGATCCGAGAATAAGTAGCACGTTTCGTATCCACGCGCTTTTAGTTAATTTGCAAAATGATCCCTGAAGTTTTAAATAATCATTTGTTATCAATCCTAAGTAATAAGATGAAATTTTATTTATACAATAAAATAAAATCCTAAGTACTAAATGTAAGGTATGAGAAATATACCGAGCGACAAAAAAAGTCTTCATTATTTTGATAAATCTGATATTCAAAGTTTCATAAGTTTAACAATTATGATGTTCGAAGTTTAGATGTTAGAATGGGAGTTACATGAGGCTGAAAGCCACTAAAAATGATACATTCGAGCTAAATGTTTCTTTGAGAGGTTCGTTCTTTTAAAGGTTTGGCCGTTCAAAAATGGATGATAAAATATTTAAAATGAATATTATTGATAAGAATCCTAGGATCGGGTACCCTGCAATATGTGAGACCCAGTTGCGATTGGATCGACCCAGGTAATAAAAGGCGAACTTGCGCTGCTCAAAGTTCACAGCTTAGTATATTTGAGATAATTTCCCCGATGTTCCGCAATGAGACCGAAGCTGGATTTGGCGAAATAATAGGGTGTTTGACAAGTAACTCCATAATTCGATCCAAACGGTTACAGCCCACGCGTTCCACGCTTCGGGCCTCCACACATTTACCACGCTTGTTGAAGGTTGTTGTCGCATGATGTACCCTGCCACGTTTTACATCATGCGACAACAACCTTCAACAAACTTGTCAGAGGCAGTTACAGGGCGTGGATTACACACGTCTTCAGCTCTATAAATATAGAGTTTGACGACGGAATTAGCATGACATTTTGGATGCGTAAGAACATGTTGTTACTCTGTCAGAATTCTTATTGTTTTTTTATACCTCGTCATCTTCATAAACCTCTGCAATCTCTTGTAATGAATGATTGTTTGATTAGTAAATCGACTAAAAGTATCACGATCTTGGATCGTGACCGAGGAATAGACGAAGGAGTGAGGTAGAATTGAGGGAGAATTAGATGGAAGAAAGGGAGGAAGATGAAGACGTATGAAGGAGGGAGAGGAGAACGGCTGAAGAGCCGAGCTGAGAGGATACAGAAATCATATTTTCGATAGATAAATGTTACACAAACAACACAAGGGTTTTATACCCAAATCCATACAAATAAACATATAACTTAATAAAGCCCAATACATAATGGGTTCAAACCCGAGAAGTCCGTCTAATGCCCAAGTCCATAATCCATCGTATTATTTCCGTACACTTCCGACTTAGGATCGTCACATTACTCACTCCTCAAAACGATCGTTGACCCCAACGATCGTTGACCCCAACGATCGCTCTCAAAATCAACAATCTCTCGTGTGCTTGCAATGCATGATAACGTGCTACCTGAAAACATAAATGAAAAGGAGACCATAGAATCAACATCAAATAACCATAGACTATGAGAATGCCATTTAATAGCAAGGATAAGTGAGCATTGATGGAAGCGAATTTCCAAATGGCTAATGTGAGGACTTTCTTGGCAATTTGAATGAATTGCCGAGTCACCATCATGTTTACTCTTATTGTAACTAGTATCAAGATATGCAAACGCCACTAAATCTATGCCTCCAGCTCATATACCAGACAATCATCCTCATATTCATTTTCCTTGGTGACATTCAAACAACCTCCAATAACTATCTTACCAATCTCTGATTTTTCACATAAGATATTTTTATCTTCATGAGCTGGAAAAATATTCTTAAGCATAGCATGTCCATTAATTCTATTTCCGAAGTCAATAGGTGAGCCGTTGTTGGCAACGAACAAAGTCTGGGCATTGTGAGCAAAAGCACAAAATCCTTTGGAATATTGACACAACAGATTAGTAGTTTTTACCATGAGATAAAAAATTCCGATTCATGGAGTCAAATGAAGCTTATCAAAAAATGTATTTCTCTCTGAGACACCTAATCCATGGCTTCTAGTCATCCCCTGGAATTCATTCTCAATCCAATTAAAAACGCTATCAGTGGCTGATACAATACAGTGCAAATCAAGTTCGGATTTCATGCCATAGAAATTCATACATGGTTCATCTAGTGAAACAATTGCTTTTTTATTTTCTTCTAATTCCAAGTTGAGATTTTTAGAACTTGTACCTACTATAATCTCATCATTACTACTTCCCAATGTCATTCCCTCTGCTATATTAGTGCCCTTGAATTCTTTCATAGATGACAATGAAGTATAAGACTCATTCCAAGTCTTGAACAAAAAACTAGAATCTAAATCATTTCTACTTGGGATTCCAACGTGAGCATTTCTACTCAAACTATGGGAAGTACAAGTTGATATATTTGGAAAAACATAGCAATCAATAATAGCTCCATTTTTTGTCATATCATCGGAAGTATACCCAGATTCATGATAATTTACACGAGTTTCAGGGGGTAACACACTAGATATCAAGTTGAAAATTTCCAACGATGTAACTTCTTCAACTGAAATTCCATTGTGACAATTCTCAAAATCATCACTCATTTGGTCTAACTTTTGATTATGCCCACCAGAAGGAAGAATTTCAGCCGTCTTCTCAAAAAGGCTAGGTGATTTTTCAAAATTAAAGACATTGGGAACCCATACCTGAAGTTTGTCCTTTTTCAATTCCTTTAGCTAGTTGTCTTTTGCTCTTAGATTGACATTCATTTCCCCATACAGAACATCCTCTGTTCTTATTCATATCACTACCAGAGAGTCCAAATTTAGGAGGTAACTCACAAAATATCGACTCAGAAGTTTCCCGCTTCGGTAATGAATCTTCTTCAACTAAAAACTCTACATTCTGTTGTGTCTCAGATTTTCCCAATAATAAATCGAGTTGTCGAGAGATATTGAGAAGTTGAGCAGTGATTAATGCATTGCTGTCTTTAATGCTCTTAACCATTCTATTTTCAAAACCCAATAATTGATCCTTGAGAGAATCTCGGAAGTCAAGTTGAATAGAGAAGAGGTGTTGGATTTGTGACTGATAATCAAGCCCCCCGTACTCTACGTCGACTGAGTTTTGCTGCTTCTCAAAGAAGAAGTCTTTTGTCTTCTCCGAGCGAATCTTGAACCCATCTTGAACAGGATGTGGCGTGCGTATGTTGATTTTCTTCCGAGAACCCTAGCTTGAGAAAAAACCCGATAAAGAGTTTATCCGATTTAGGATACGATAGCTCAAGATCGTGACGGGAAAAGATGAAGGATTTGGGAGGTAGAAAAGGTGGGAGAGATAGATTGAAGAAGGCTGTGGGGGGAGAAGCCGCAGGCAGCACAAGTGAAGAGGAAGACGCACGGGAGAGAATTGTAAAGAGATAAAATGAGAATAATATTATAATTCGATAATGAGATCCTAATACAAATCGGATTATATCTGTATTAATTGGGTTAAACTTATACAATAATAAAACTTAATTAAAGCCCAATAACACTACGTAGACGATATCAGATCCTGACAAAAAGCTTTTCCTACTCTTAGTCAAATGGTTTTTTCCTCATTTCCCGGGGTTTTCCACTCTAAATTTGCCTTGTCTTTTCCCTTATTTGCATTGCTTAATCGTTTCCTCACCATAAACAAATTAAAACTGAGTTCGTTTATTAACGAACCAGACGACTATTGGTACCCCTAAAAAGGGACTATAACAATTATAATAAAAGATGTATTTGTAATTAATTTTAAGAAAATTGCATAAATAACATTTAACGTATGAGTTGTGTAAATGTCATATTGTAAGAATGACATCTAAAGTTATCAATATCATTTATGTTTTACCACTGATAATGTAGCATATGATTTTCCGTTAAGTGGAAAACATTTTCAATTAGCATAATTGATTATCAAAATTTACAAAGTACGCAAATAAAACTCTTATAGTTTGAAAAATTATACATAATTTACATTTGAATGACATCTAAAGTTATCAATATCGTTTATGTTTTACCACTGATAATGTAACATATGATTTTCCGTTAAGTGGAAAACATTTTCAATTAGCATAATTGATTATCAAAATTCACAAAGTACACAAATAAAACTCTTATAGTTTGAAAAATTATACATAATTTACATTTGAAGTTCGAGAATTGTGCATAAAAATATAAAATATTAATGAGTTGTTGGATGGTCAATGATAAAATATATTTGTTTAATTGAAGTATCTTACATGCATTAAATTAAAATTAAAGGATTAAAATATATATTTTTACTTAAATAGTGTATCATACTTGTATTTAGTAATTTGGAGTAAATATTATTTACACATCTCGTAATTTGGAGGGTGGTAAGCAAATGTCACTCGTTAATTTTTTTTTCTAAAAACTTGAAATCAAAGTTTTATAGAACGATTCGACCAATATACCAAACCATTTTACGTATACTTTACTACCTGAAGCCATATCGACCTCCATGGCCACACAATACTCATGTACAAATATCTAAATATATATTTAAATCAAAGATATTTTACGTCTCTTACACCATACATACTAGCCATTAAAACATGTAATAAAACAACAAAAGAATGTCACGGGGCACATAACATGACAAAAACTAAGCAACTATAAAACCATTCTTCCTCTTCCTCCTTCACAATCAATGGCTTCATCTTCACTACTTCCACTCTCTTTTACTATCGCCACTCTCGCCCTCTTCTCCTTCCCTGGGTCTGCCCTCAACGTAGGCCTCCACGCCCACACCAGCTTCTCATTGGTGCGTTCTAATTAAATCCCATTATTATTATTAATTTACTTATTTTCTATTGGTTTAATTTTATCAGTATAAGGATTGCAGTACAACATGCGAGTCAATGTTCTGTCAAGGTAAGTTGTATAATTACATTTAATATCATATGAAGAAAATTATAATGTAGTTTTATTGCAGTTCCCCCGTTTTTACGATACGGGAAATACTGCGGTATTTTGTATAGCGGGTGTCCTGGTGAGAAGCCATGTGATCGTCTCGACGCTTGTTGTATGAATCATGATCGGTGCATCGGTAAAAATAACAGTGAGTTTTCATCAAAATATTATATGTTTTTTTAATGGATAATTATATATATAGGATTTATATTATTTATTTATTTATGAATAATATATAAATTAAACTTTGATGAGAAAAAAAAATCTGAATTTTTTGTGGTGCAGATGATTACTTGAGCCAGCACTGCAATAAGGAATTTTTAAACTGTGTGGAGGCGTTCAGGAAATCTGGTGCACCCGCATTCAGGGGTAACACGTGTAAGGTAGATGAAGTTGTTGACGTCATCAAGGATGTCGTGGAGGCTGCTTTAATCGCCGGTAAACTATTGGGCAAACCATAGTTAAGAGTCATGGGGTAAAATTGTAACTCCATAATTGTATTTGTTTTTAATAACATTTATTGTTGTGGTGTTTTACATTAATGCTAATTATAACTTCCTTTTAACTAATAATAAAATTATTGAATTTGTAATATAGTAATGTGAATTAACGAAAAGTTATAAACAATAATTTAAAATTAAATTTATTTTAAAATAATACATAAAAAACAATATAGCATTATTATTATTTCATGTTTTAAACACAATAGACCTAACTGTTATTATTTTAAAAAAATATTTTTAAACAAATTTAATAGCAATTATTTGATAATGATAGATAACTCGATAATAATTTATGATTTGTTGCGGAAGCGTGATGTTGTTATGATTATTGAATAAATAAATATAAATAAGAACACCAGAATTTAACGAGGTTCGGCAAAATTATGCATACGTTTTCGAACACTACCAAAGTGTAATATTCTACTATGATCAATAAATATTACAACCCGAGAAAGAAGAAATCAAAACAAGATGCAATTGAGAAGGAGAAAATTCTACAATTGCAGTCTCTTGTTATGAATTTGGGATGATTTCCAATGAAGATGATCATGTCCTTTTATAGGCAAATTCTCAAGTATGAACATATGTGTGAACATAGAAATCCATATTTGATTTTTCATTCTAATGTCACCAAACCATTAGATTAATGATATCATTTATCATGTGTTGTTGACTTGTCAAACTCTATCATCTTCTATTCTTATTACCCAATATTTCATGATTAATTAATAAGTAGCTCAGACTTGTTGGTTAGACAGTCAAGTTTATCCCGAAAAAACACGATTTTGAGTCATGCGGCTAAACCTTTAAATCGGGTTTCGATTGCATAAAAACTGATTTTGTTTAAATAATTTACTAATTTAAATAATTTATATTTTTGAAGTCAAAACTAAATCTAATTGATCGTTTGAACGAAGAAGTGATCACAAAACCAGTATGATTCTTCAAAATCGATTCAAGTAATAAAAAATCGATTAAATGGATAAAATAATAATATTTTTATTTTAAAATTAATATAAATTGATATTATATTTATATACAATTTAATTAATATTTAAAGTATTCAGTTTGTTTGAGATGGTTGTGGGTGGGAACTAAAGCGCCTCAAACGTAATTTCCTAAAACGTGATTTTTCAAAACATAAGATAAATTACGTTACGTTCAACCTTATTTTTTACGTTTTCGCCACCATTGCTAATATCATCTATCATCCTAACATGATTTTGTAAAAGAATAAAATGACTATATTAATCCTACATATTATTTATGATTTTCATTTTATCACATTTATTGCATGTTGCAATATCAGTATACTGTTGGTATTCCGATCGGTATCATTCGGTATCACGTTTTAGGGTTGGATCGTGAGTTTTTCATTCTACCATAACAAATAAAATTTTATTATTTTAAATTGTAAAAAAACAAAATATTATTATTTTTAAATTTTGGTAAATATCGATATACCGTTCTAATCAGTATGAAAACATTGCATTTATCTCATTACGACAAAAATCTCGTTTTTAAAGACTTTTCAGACGAGATTATCATATTTTCTCTATTTTTAAGTTGTGTAAGTATGATTTTTGGTTTTTCGTGCATAATTCAATAAATATCAATTTTATATATAATTTGAATAAATTATATTTCTTAATTTTAAGAGTAAATATATATTTTTACTAAAATCATGTTCATTGTAGTCTTATTTTTTATCAAATAGTTTTTAAATCAAATAGTTTTTAAAATTATATTACAATTAAAATTATAGTTCAGTCAAATATTCCACGGGCTGCCACCACATACGTCATCGCACTTTACCCCATACCAAACGAGCCCATTGGAAGTCCTTTCCAATACACGCGTTAACCATGGGTCGAGGTCTGGTTTTGATTTCTTGAACTTGCGTACTTTCCTTCTTTCTAACAAAGTCGTTCGATTCGAACATAGGTGCGAATCGACCGCATCTTTACCCAAGAAGGAGGAGTCTTCTGAAAAAATTCACTGTATAAATGCCTCTGAAGGGTGATTCTTGCGTACGTGAATGGCTGAGGATTTATCTGAGTTTTGTTATGTTTTGATCTGATCCATCGTTTCTGGTATTGACTTTACTCCTTACTTTTAATCAATTGATTCATTTATATTGTATTCGAGTTCCACTGCTTGGGTTTGGTTTTCTATTCTAAGATCGTGCCTTGCTGCATTTGATTCGTGTTGCGTTTTATTTGATTCCCTTTGAATTTGGGTTTCTGGTTCTGTGTCAAGTGTTGACTGATCTTTAGGGGTTTTGATATCTCGATGGGTTGAAGTTCTCTTCACTTATCCCCTAATCCCTTCGTGGGATTCTAAATTGATATCTTTTTATGGGATCCCTTTCAATTAGCCAAACACGAATTTCTTGAATTTTCTTCTGAATCTTTAATAGAATCTGAGTTGATCATCGTGTACAGATATTGACTTTTCACGTAAATCTCAGTGGGCCTAAGTTATCAAACTTTACATGGTATTTCCAATTAGAAGGACCCATGTTCATCCAACTTTGTAAATCACATGTTTAAATGTGAAAGTTGAGACAAATTCGAAGATTATTTGCTGGAAAAATGTCTAAGAGAAACCCCATGTATTCCCTATGAAGAGATCAATCAATATTGCATAAGTTTGTTGATTATGTAATGAGGCTTGAGTTCTTGTAATTCTTCCTACAAGAGTTTATCAATCAATATTGCTTTAAGTTTGTTGATTGTGTAATGAGGCTTGAGTTCTTGTAAATTCTTCCTACAATAGTTTGTCTAATAATCACAAGCCATTCAACATTGCTTGTTTACTCTATTTGAATGTGTTGCTTCTCTCTTAGCTTCGATTCTTACTCGTGTTCTAATCTGCAACAGTTTTTGAGTGCTTAGCGAGTGAGGCAGCTGGGATCCGGTTCATATTCTGTTCTGTTCTTGTTGATGTTGATATCAGTTACAGCAACGTAAACCGTATTGCGTGATTAGTATGGTACGGTTATATTACGGTTAAGGAGAGTACCATGGAGTCCAATTCTTTGAAGATTAACATCAAGTTGAAGAATGAGAATGTAGCTGGAAGTTCAGGTACAGATGAGCTTAATAATGGTAAAGTGGAGCCTAGTTCAAAAGACGGGAAAAATCCTCAAGTAAATCTTCAATCTGATCATCGGGATCAAGCACAAAGTACTTCTGAAGACGAGCCGAATAATGATGACATGGATGATGAAGAAAATCAAACTCAAAACTCCAATGATCAGTTAATCTGTTACGAACCTACTGCTAATAATACCGGTGAACCCTCATTGTCATCGAGAAGAGATTCCTTCACGAACCGGACTCCGAAATATTATTCATCTATCGGAGCCTTCACAGTTCAATGTGCTAACTGCTTTAAATGGAGGCTTATTCCAACTTTAGAGAAGTATGAAGAGATAAGGGAATTCATTATAGATAAACCTTTTGTATGTGAAACAGGCCAAGAATGGAAGCCCGGTTTATCGTGCAATGACCCTCCGGATTTAACACAAGACGGGAGCAGGCTTTGGGCAATCGATAAACCAAATATACCTCAACCCCCCTCTGGTTGGAAACGACTCCTTAGAATTAGAGGTGAAGGAGGAACCAAGTTTGCTGATGTGTAAGTAACGTTAACTCATATAAAATCTCACTCGATTCTACTCGTAAATATAGCTTCGGTTTTGATCATTAATTATTATAGGTACTATGCTGCACCATCCGGTAAAAGGCTTCGTTCACTGCATGAAGTTCAGAGGTAAAATGCGTAGACTTCTATGTGTAACTTCATAAGAACTTAAAATTGCTTTTTAAGGTTCCTTAACGATCACCCGGAGTATATCGAAAACGGTGTTAACATGTCGAGATTTTCTTTTCAAATACCAAGACCTTTGCAAGAGAATTACGTCCGAAAACGGGCTCCTGGTATGCCTTCGGGATCTTTTCATCCAGCCAAAGGTTACAAATTCTTCTATAAACCATTCAGTTTTACCGAAGAATTCGAGCTNATGCATAAGTTTTTTTCTATTTTGTAACTAGTCATATCTGTTGTAATTTTATTCAAGGTAGAAATTTTAAATAAATTCTCGATGCGCATTATTCAGTATGCCAAACTCCATGCCATTTTTATGTTTTATTTGTGTGATGGCTGATAATAAGATAAGAAACTGGAGGAGAAGCTTTTGCAATTTCCTCTTTTTGCATTTAGATCTCATTGAAACTGTTCACCTTGAAATCATGACAGATAGAGTGGTATAATAGATGCTTCGATGCATTAAAAAATGTTGAGAAGCTACATCGAGGAAAGGACATCGCTGATGTGATACAGAGCAAAGTTTTGCAGGTATTCGGTCTTCTGTACATTTTGCAAATGAGTTGTGTTCCGAATGTCATGTGCTAACCTGCGAATTGCTTAGCACATTGTGCAACTGTTGCAATATATGAACTATAAAATGACCTTACCGATTTCTTTTTTCCGTTTCCTCTATTTCCTCAGATGTTGAACGGGCATAATGATGATTTGAAGCTTTTAGTGGAAACAGTTATCAATTCTGGGGATTTCAATGGTTTCCATGCCGACTGCCTTAGTGATACATGGATTGGGAACCAAAGGTATTTAGCCTGTTAATTTGTATTACAGTTGAGGTTTTTATTAACAATTGATTTTTGGCAATCTTTTTACTATAGGTGGGCTTTCATTGACTTGACTGCTGGAGGTCCTTTTTCATGGGGCCCTTCTGTTGGTGGAGAAGGAGTACGTACCGATAATAGCCTTCCCAATATAGATAAAACAATTGGTGCAGTTGCAGGTAAGTTTAGTAGTTCCGTCAGTGTTTTTTATGTAGCGCACCTGTGTTATTTGCAATGTTTTCATACAGTCAGGTACAACGAAAACCGGGTGGCACTGGTATTTCGACCGATACCGCCCGGTATAGGGTTTTCGGGTCACCCGGAAAAAAAACAATTTTTAAAATTTTTTTTAAATAATAAATGTTCTTACCGGTTTGAACTGGTACGAAATTCCGAACCGGTATGAAAACATTGGTTATTTGTGCTTTTGAAAATTCTAAGAGTATTGTTATTTTTTTCTTGTCCTCAAATATGGCTCATGTTTCCAGAAATATCTGAAGACGAAGCAGAAGATCGACTTCAAGATGCGATTCAGGAGAAGTTTGCAGCATTTGGTGATGTATGCACATTTTTTTGTGCTGTATTATAGTATGCAGCAATGGGAAATGTCTCCAATATGGGAAAACAACTTAATAAAATAAACTCATCGAACCATGTTATATCGTAAATTAATTGTTCATATCTTCTCTTATAAACTTGTCATTTGATACATAGTTTCATTACAGAATGATCATCATGCCATTGATATCCTTCTGGCTGAAATTGACGTATATGAGCTATTTGCATTCAAGCACTGTAAGGGGAGACGAGTCAAGCTTGCACTTTGTGAAGGTAATCTCCAGTCTATGTAGTCACTTAAATGCGTATTGTTTTGAGACTAACTTATATGCTTGCAACATCGATGTAATAGAGCTTGATGAGCGAATGCAAGATTTGAAAGGCGAGCTTCGATCTTTTGAGGGCGAGCAGTCTGAGGAGAAGCATAAGAGAAAAGCTATCGAAGCACTGAAGCGCATGGAGGATTGGAACTTGTTTACTGATACTCATGAGGTTCACTACTCTTTTTTTATATTAAAAATGTTGGAATTTGTCCCACATCGGTTAAAGAAGTGGGATTGATTAGGTTTATAAGGATGAGAATTCCATCACATAAAGACTTGATCAAGTCTTTTAAATGTGTGGGTTCCGCTCCTTAATCCCGTTCGTTCATGCTCTCCCGTCGTAATTTCGGCCAGACTCTAATTCCAACAAAAAATCCTACTACTGTATTTTAGCTAGTCTCGTGGCTCGAATAATCCTAGACATCTTTGGTTTTGCAGGATTCTCAAAACTACACGGTTGCACGGGATATATTTCTATCGCATCTCGGGGAAACACTATGGAGCTCATTGAGACATATAATCTCCCCTTCTCTAGCAGATGGTGCATTCCATTATTACGAGAAGATCTCTTTTCAATTGTTTTTCATAACACAAGAGGTACATAATATATAGTTTTTTTAAAGGGAATTGCGATATTTTTACTTCTTTCTTTATTCGTCTCGCAGAAAGTAGCACATATTAAGAAGTTACCTGTTCATTTAAAGAGCCTCATGGAGGGTCTGTCCTCTCTTGTATTACCTTCTCAGAAGGTTCAGTTCAGCACAGACTTGTGAGTTTTTCATGCATATTTTCACTGCTGATGCTTCTTCTGAGTATGCTTTTTTAACGCGAATAAAATTTGCTTCTTCTGAGTATGCAACCATAGCCGAATATGTGATATTTGAACTCTCCATTTTTAGATCGTATTCTCGTTATTTAATCAGTTATCTTGCTCACTTATTCGAGGTGCATAATTTTCTTAGGTTACCATTGTCCGAAGACCCTGCTTTGGCTATGGCATTTTCCGTAGCTAGAAGAGCAGCAACTGTACCTTCCTTACTCGTAAACGGAACCTATAGGAAAACTGTTCGTTCATATCTCGATTCTGCTATTCTTCAGCATCAATTGCAGAAGCTTAAAGAACACACTTCGTTAAAGGGTATGAATTTTGCGGTATTATTTTTAGCACTATTTCACGCTACCTTGAAAAATAATCCGTATCTCGATCAATATTCAACGGAACGCAGCAAGTTTAGGCTGTATTAATTTCTTTGCTTATCTAGGAATGCATGCAAGTAGCAGGTCCACTCTCGAGATTCCTATATTTTGGTTCATTCAAAGTGATGCTTTGTTGATCGACAAGCACTATCAAGCGAAAGCACTCTCCAATATGGTTATCGTTGCTCAGTCCGAGGCATCCTCATGGGAAAGTCATCTCCAGTGCAATGGCGAGTCTCTTTTGTGGGATTTAAGGTCAAAACTAATGCTTTCGTTAAATATCGAGACGTACGATACGAAATTTTATTATTTGCTTGCATGATCCACGTTTTGGTTTATACAGGAGGCCTACGAAAGCTACCATGGCTGCTGTCTCTGAGCATATTGCCGGATTGCTTCCTCTTCATTTGGTTTATAGTGAAGCCCACGAAACGGCAATCGAGGTTACGTTATGTCATATTTAAAGATTTACGATCTCGTTTTCTTTACGTTGGTTTAATTATCTAGCAACCAGTTCATTTTTATCTAGTTTTTTTCATAGACAAGTAAGATTCAGACTTTTGGCATCTACGAGTTTATTCGTGCTTACGAGCTTTCAACGGTTGAGTATTGCTCAATATTGTTGCAGTTATTACGAAGTATCATGATAGAAACTATTTTTATCGTTTCGTAAACTGAACTTACGATCTTGTTTTTTTTACGTTGTATTAATTATCTAGCAACGAGTTCGTTTTTTTCATAGACAAGTAAGATTAAACTTTTGGCATATACGAGCTTTCAATGGTTGGATATTGTTGCAGTTATTAGAATTATCATGATATGTGCCTTATCTCGGAAACTCCTTTATTGTTTCGTAAACTGAACTTAATATTCGTCTGTTTCGGACATGTTATATACGAGTTTACGAGCTTTTAACGGTTGAATGTTCAATATTGCTTCAGTTCTTACGAATTAACATGAATATTTGTATTGCTTCGTAAAGTGAACTTAATATTCGTCTGTTTTACGAACAGGATTGGATTTGGTCAGCGGGATGTAACCCGTTTTCGATAACCTCCAAGGGATGGAAAATCTCTCAGTTTCAGCATGATACAATAGCTAGAAGCTATGCCATAACAGCTCTCGAAGAATCCATACGCCTCGTAAACTCGGCTATTCATCTTCTTGTCACGGAGCAAACGAGTATCCTTTACCAAAATGCTTTGTTTTTCGTATTCATCGAAAAACCCGAAAAGCATGAATCTGTAACTTGTTATCCCTTTAACAATCAACAGGTAAAGAGACATTCAATGTCTTCAAAACATACGAAACCGAGCTTCTGAATAAACACCGCTACGTCGTTAGTCTATGGAGACGAGTAAGTAATTCTACAACTTCATCTCGTTCGTCATGTTCACTCGAATTTACATTCTTTTTTCGTTTCAGATTTCGAATATTATCGGAGAATCACGATACGTTGATGCTCTCAAACTTCTTCATACTCTAGAAGATGCATCAAAAGGGTAAGCATATATGCAAGAAAACATCAATCTTGATAAAAAAGACACTAAATCTATGTTTTCGAACCGAATTGGAGAATTTTCAATCCCATTTGAACCAAAGAAGTCATACATGTAGTATACCGCTCGATATACTGATCGTACCGGTAAATATCAATCATGATCGGTATAACGATATTCCGATATATCATCTATATATCAGAAAAATCACTTGTACCGTTCGTGACCCGTATGAACAGTATTTTTCGGTATGACTTCATTGGTTTGTACGAGTTAATATTGAAGGTTCTCGAGGGATATGATGTTTGAATGTTTGTTGTTGACGGGTATTGTAGGTTTTCGAAGCATGTGAATATTACGGTATCAAGTTTACACCCAATTCATTGTACGATGGAGAGAAAAGTTGATGTGGAAGTCGACATGACTACGATCCCGGCTTTCGTATTTGTTGCATTAGGACTTTGGTTCTTGTTGAAGAGAAGAAAACCAAAAGCAAAGATCAATTGAAGTGTTTCCATGGAATTTTGTGAGAAAATTAGGAGGCTTCAAGAGCAAAGCATCTTATATTTGTTCCTTGTTTAAGGAAACTTCTAGAAACATCTTTTGACTCGCTTAAACAAATCACAACATTGGTTATAGATGAGTGTTTTCGTCTAACCTCGTGAATTAATGTTTTGTCTAAGAATCATGTTTGAACTTCGTGAATTCAAGTCTAAGTCGTTACATGCTCCGAATTCATGTTATATGACATAGATTAAGATGGTTACATCTTCGATTCATGTGATTATACTTCAGTTCACATGTTTATAACATTAATTCCGAGGCATGTGAAATTTTGGCAATAGTAAGATAAACCACATGAAAAAATAATGGAAGTTTATGTTAATGTGGTTACACTATGATTTCACATGTTTTTGAAATGAATTAATATAGTTACGATAAGGTGTGAATTCACTTCGTTAAATTATGAATTATTGTGGTAATTCAAGGTGACTCTATTTGAATATTGAGTTTGTTAGGTACCCGATAAGAATAGCGGTGTGGTGAGGTTAGGGCTGTTATTCGATCCGAACGAACGAAACTCGTCGTATTCATGTTCGTTCATATTTTTATTCGAACATGTTCATATTCGTTCATATTTTATTCGAACGCTAAAATATGTTCGAATATTGTTCAAATTATTAAGTGAATGTTCATGTTCGTTCAAATAGCTTGTTCGAACAATGTTTGTACGATTTATTCGAACATATTTGTACTATTTGTGTGAACATCATTAAAAAAATAAAATTTTGTTATTTTACAAATAAAATCACAAAAAATAAATGTATTGAATAAATAATCAAACAATTATCTTTCACAAAACAAAAAAAATTATTTCACTAATAAAGTTTTGTAAATTTTTTAAACTTAAATACTATAATAATATATTAGTATAAAAATTAATTAAAATAATATATTTGTTCACGAAGGTTCAAATTTGTTCACGAAAATGTTCATGTTCGTTCAAATTATAAACGAACAAAAAATAATGTTTGAACAATGTTCATATTTTTATTCGAATAAGCGAACACGATCACATACGAGCCGAACACATATTGTTCACGAACTGTTCTATTCGTGTAACAGTCCTAGGTGAGGTCAGATCGTTATTTTATTAAGGCGTACAAAAAAATGATAATTACGATGTTATTATCGTTAAAAAATCACGATTTGATGATCGCTGCTAAAACCAACTATATCTACATCGTGATTTTGGAAATTACTTTATTACCCTTTATTTTACAATTATATATAATCTATTTGTTTTTATTATTAAACATAAAAGGACATATTAATCTTTGACCTAAATCACGATCATAATATTATAATTTTACCAAATACATTTAAAAAATCATGATCACTATATCTTACCACACCTCACCACACCGTAATTTTAAAAAGTTATACTAAACAAACTCATTATGTCTTATGGTTAAAATAAAGGTAAAACTGTAATGAAACGGGTCATGAACATAATCAAATATGTATGGTTATATTTGCACGTTAAAGATACATGAAAATTGACAACTTACAAATATGTCAAATGACATTGTTGTGGTTCGAAAATCAGGGGTGTCAACAGTCGACCGGTTGTTGCAAGACGAACTCGGTTATAATTTATTTGATGTGTCGAGAACGATTATAAACCAAAGGTGAAAAGACGCAGAGATTTTAGAGTGGAAAACCTCCAAGATGAGGAAAAAACCACTTGACTAAGGGCTAAAGAAAGTGTCCTTAATCGGTTCAATAGGCAAATTAATGATCATACAAGTCATGTTTATTCTTCGGACAACAAAGAGAAGGAGAAGAATCGAAAATAAATCGACAAAGACTTCTCTATGCGAAAGCTCCAAGGAAAATTGCAAAAAGATGTTTTTCTCACGCTCTAAGTGTCTTTTGTATACTCTCACTGTGCTGTATACAGTAGGGTGTCGTTTTGTGTCTGTCCTTTGCAGCTAGGTCAGGTAATGTCAGGCGGAACAGCCGCCAGAAACGGTTTCACATAGCTGCATGGCGCTAGACCTTTCGGCGCTACTAGCCGGCTATTCTCTGGCCACTGGAGGCTCGTACGTCTTCGCCGGACCACGCTTCTGACAAGGCTGTCGAGAGTTGTCGTTGCATGGGAGGAGTAGGAATGGCTCGAAGCACCGCCTATAATATGTGGATCGATCGGTCTAGGCGCGTGCGAGAAACTAGGCCCTACACATCGGGACCGATAGCTATAAACGATTGATCGGGCCACGAGATCTGGATGGGCCATTCACTCACGTGGACTGGATCTGGGCCTCCAAGTTCGGCTTACGTTGTTTGGGCTCCTCTGGCCAAGCTTGGTCCTGACCTTGTCCGGGGTACAGGGTTCCGGGGATCTCATCAGACATTGTAAATGTGAGATTGTTGAAGGTTAAAGAAAATATGATTTTTTAGATGATATATTTATAATTTAAATAACGAGAATGCATTTTAATTTCCAGATCCAGCCTCCTACCATATTCTGCATTCAGATAACAATTTGAAATACATTCTGTTTATAATCAGAATGTAAATGCTGTAGTATTTTGTAAAAACTGTAATAATGTATTTTAATATCAAAATGCATTTTGATAATGTATACAAAATATAGCCTTACTTCTTGGAATGTAAACTCTTTTGTTTAAACTTGAATTATATCAAAAAAATTGTCTAGATTTAAAAATATAGGAGATAAAATTTGAGTAAATAGTTTTACCAAATTTAGTAATTAATTAAAGAATATATAATATTAACCACACATTGATCCGATTTCCATGCATTTAAATCCCTATATATTTCACATTTTTTCTCATTAATTCTCAAGCCCATCACCTTCAATAATTCCTTTATTAAAATTCATTTTATTTTTTAATTAAAAAATAAACATTTTTTTTCTTTTTTTATTTCTAAAAAATGGCTTCAAAAATATTTCTATTATTTCTTTTCTTGTGTTTTCTATCAAGCTGCAAATCTCATCTTGACATGGTTGGATCGNTATTAATTAAAAATATATAATAAATTAAATTATAATATAATAATATTAATAAAATATTATATCGAACGACACGTAAAATACCGGGTACTAATTGATATATCGTTCATACTCTATGAATCAGAATATATATTTTTATATTAATCGATATGGTGGTATTGAGTTATAGTGTCGGATATCGGTCCATATTTTTATATCGTAATTTCACATATCTATCAAAAATTTTCTGGTCGATCTAGAAAAATATGGGCTCCGAATCGTAAACCTGGTACCGATTCATATACCGGTGTCGCCCGGCTTTCATTGTACCAGAAGCTATGAAAATATTGATTAAATATTATTCGGGGCGACATGTAAACTACCATTTATCGATCGATATATCGATCATACTCCTCGAATCGGAAGATATACTTTCATATCGATCGATATGTGAAATTATGATATAAAAATATGGACCGATATCCGACACTATAACTCAATACCGCCATATCGATTAATATAAAAATATATATTCCGATTCATAGAGTATGAACGATATATCAATTAGTACCTTATATTTTATATATAGTTCGATATAATATTTTATTAATATTATTATATATTTTTAATTAATATATATATATATATATTATATATTATTTGATTTATTTTTATTAAAATATATAAACATAGACTATTTAGCAAATACTTTATGAAAACATATTATTTTGCAAAACATTTATCAAAACATGTTATTTTGCAGATGCTATTTTGCAAAATTCCCCCGAGACGGCCGGCGTTCATTTCAAATTGTCCTCCTTTTATTATTAGTATTATAAATAATAATAACACTATTATTTTAATATTTGATTTCAAACCATTTATTTAAATGTTATTATTCTAAATTAATGCCAAACATTAAACCAATTAAATAAAAAGTTTAAATTTCAAACCCAGTTTAATCTAATTTAGTTTATCAATTATATATAGTGTACATTTTAAATTAACCTCAAAATTGAAATTAACAAATGTACAGATCGTGATTTGGTTATTGATCGAGTTATGTCGTACCCGGAGCATAACTAAGTTAAGTCGAACCAAGTTAGATAATTTTTTTAGTTTTTTCGAAGATCATTATATTTGTCAATGTAGTGTACCAAAATTGTGATTAGTTTACAATCGAATTGATCGAATCCCGAACAATTGATCATTAATCAAGTAACAATTAAGAAAGTTAAGAAGTACAAACAGTTCGTGAAATTACACTGTCGACTAATTCGTGTTCGTTAAAATTAAAATACAAACATTGTTTCAAACTAAAAATGAAACGACATGAAGAATGAACATGAACAAATATATTTCGATACGAACGTGAACAAATATATTCAAACACAAAAATGAACATGAAGATGAAAATAAATATGAATACAAACATGAATATGAATGAAAATCTATAAATATAAACAATGTTCGAATTATAATATAAACGAACACGAACAATTCATACTCATTCGGACAGAACAAAAACGCTCATAACAACTACAACAAAGTGACATTCATTCTAAACCCAAATGCTAGAAAAAGCTTCTTCAAGTGCTCTTTTCCTACTTATGTCTACACTCCATCCACTAGCTCTAGCAGCTTTCTCAACCCGAATCTTCATTGTTTCATCGTCTTCGTATTCATTTCCCGACATATCGAAACCCGAGCCAAGAGGAATAGGTTGAAGGCCCATCCCCATCGGCCTCGGTTGCCCGATTCCCGCAACAGCCATAGCCGGAGCATACTGCCCTGCACCAGAATTACTTGTTCCTACTTGACTACTTGTTGGCTTCTCCCCATCAACACACAAAACCTTACAATACCAAAACCCGTAACTCGAAAAACCGTAACTCAGATACAAAATACGCATCGAAAATCATAGCATATACTCACAGGCTCAACACTAGTATTTGTAAGGTGTCCCTTGCTTGCAGCCAATGCAGCTGCGTATTCTTCGGCCTGTGGGATCAAAGAAACTAGTCGAAAACCATAATCTGAGATAAATAAGAAGATTAATAAAATCCTGACCTTACGAGCTTGAGCATTAATGATTTGCTCAGCATTTTCTTTCTGGTACTGAGAAACTTTAGCTTCAATAGCAGGAACATTGACACCATCTACTAAATTCACGACTGTGAATAAATACATCGAATTACTTACCGGTGTAGTATAAATTTACCCGTAAATAAACTCACTCATGTCCTCGACTTCCTCTAAGTAATCATTAAATTCCCTTAAGGATTCAAAATCTTCTTCTCTTTTATTGTATCTGTGGAACCAGAAGAGAATAAAATGCTGAACTAGTAGCTTGGAAATCCGCATTCGAGCTAAGAATAAAATAGCATTCGGAATTTCAGATGGCTTCCCAGGACCCGACTCGTCTACAACTTTATAAACACGATTTAGAGAAACTTATACCAACAAAAAAGTGCAAAAGAATTAAAGATTTCCAAATCATTCAGTAAAAGTTCAACCTCATCGAAAATCCACATTCAAGCGAAGAATAAAATAGCATTCAGAATTTCAGATGGCTTCCCAAAACCGTACTCGTATACAACTTTATAAGCACGATTCAGAGAAAATTATACCAACAAAAAAAGTGCAAAAGAATTAAAGATTGCCAAATCATTCAGTAAAAGTTCAAACTCATCGAAAGTCCACATTCGAGCTAAGAATAGAATAGCATTCGGAATTTCCAATGGCTTCCCAAGACACGACTCGTATACAACTTTATAAACACGATTCAGAGAAACTTATACCAACAAAAAAGTGCAAAAGAATTAAAGATTTCCAAATCATTCAGTAAAAGTTCACCCTCATCAAGGCATATATGAATAAATCCAAACAAATTGCTACATACATGCTGGCGATTCGTTTCCGGATTGACATTTCCTTGGAGAATGAAATTGTTCCGGATGCCACAACCATTTTGAATATGTTATAGCCGCTCAACACCAGCAAAATATTATAACTTCAAAGATTGAATAGTCAGCAGCAATTCAATACACCATTCTTGAATGTAATACAAGTTCCCGGAATCTGATCTCATAAGCAATAACAAAGATGGAATCTTTTACGCTTCTGATTTTCCACGTAAAACTCTAATCTTCAAATACCAAGCTCAAAATGGGATCAATCGTCAGATTACTTACCCTATATAAGTTCAACTCCCATCAGGAAAATTTGAACAAAACGTAATAAGTTCGATAAAGTGATAGGAAAACTAAAAAAAATAGACTAAAGTGAAAAAAATGGCCTTCATTTTCATCCTAGGAGTAAAAAACCTCAAAAGAAGTTTAGCCCCAAATTACTCGACGGGAAAAGCAAAAATTACCACAACACTTCAACAGAACAATTATCTGATCCAGATATCCTTAAAAACACACTGCGTTGTCTGACGCAGAGCACCAAAACGCGAAAAAGACAATTGAAAAACTGAAGAGGATCCCCCGCAGGCTCAAATGAACAAGAAACAAGATTTACCATTTCATTTTGCCTAGAACCTTTTTGTAAATTACATAAACACCCATGAAGCTTTTTAAATTACAATTTTTACCGATACTTTATGTAATTGGGCCTTGTATATTTGGGCCTAATGTGATGGGCTACATGGAGTAAAGGTTGTTGAAGTTGTACTAAGAACCCTAAATTGGTTGAGAAATCAGACGAATTGAGGGAGAATGGGCAGAGAGATAAGCAATTCGATGACGAATCAGAAGCAGCAGTTGCCGGCATCTTATACGGTCGAACAAATGATAGCCGTCAACCCGTATAGTCCCGATATTCTCCCCGATCTTGAAAACTATGTTAATGAACAAGTAAATACTTTGTTCTAGCGCTTGTATTGTATTACTAGTGTAAATCGTCTTGAATTTTGATTCTTTTATGTGAATATCACTTGGTTTTTCTCTAGGTCTCATCGCAAACCTACAGTTTGAATGCGAACCTTAGCCTTTTACGCCTCTACCAGGTCTTGTTTTTCTGTAACTTATATGCTATCAGAAGTCTGATTTGCGCCTCATGGTTCTTTTCAAAATCTGCAGTTTGAGCCGGAGAAACTGAGGACTCAGATTATTGCTCGGATTCTAATGAAGGTCTTGAGTTAACTTCCCTTGTTTTGATCACTTCATAGAATTTGTATACCTAATGGTGTGTGCAATGACTGTTTCTTGCAGGCTTTAATGGCAATGCCGGCACCTGATTTTAGCCTTTGCCTCTTTCTAATCCCCGAGAGAGTGGTAATCGATGTCATTAGAGATCCACAAATTTTGTTACATGATCAATACTTTTTTTATCGAATATAGTATATTGATTTTCTTATGGTTAATTGATCATAGCAAATGGAAGAGCAGTTTAAGACCCTAATCGTTCTCTCACACTACTTGGAGGTAAATTTGCTTTTTTAAGCTCTTCGTTCATATACTCCGTCCTTATGATACGAACTTCCTCTACCAGACTGCCAGATTTCATCAGTTCTGGGAAGAAGCTGCGAAAAACCGACACATGATTGAGGCCATACCAGGTATGAACTCTCAATGATTTACGATCCCCTTTTCTCAATATACTGCAGTTCATTGTCTGCCCTGCAATGTTGCGATCGTAAAATATGCCCATTTTTCATTCCGAGTTGATCGACAGTAATTCCATTATCTTCATTGCATTATAATTTACCCCATTTTTGTGGTGCTTTAAGGTTTTGATCAAGCGATTCAAGCTTATGCAATTCATGTTCTTTCGCTAACGTATCAGTGCATACCAAGATCTGTTCTTGCTGAGGTACTTTCCCGGTTTTAATGCTCAATGAAGTATTCGTGTATGCTTCTATAGAAATTTTTGTTTTTTCGGCAGGGCATCAATATGGAAGGTTTGGCACTAGACAATTTCATCGAGCAACATATTGCGAACTCCGGCTGGATAATCGACAATCAACCAAAGGGTCAATTCATTATCCTCCCTCCATCTGAATTCAATCATCCCGAGCTAAAGAAAAGTGTCGTAAACGAGGTTCCGCTAGAACATCTTGCTCGAATCTTCCCTATTCTTGGTTGATTGAACTTATTATCTTGGTATCCATAATTATGTAGTTCAGGGATCATTATTGCTTCTCTTGAAACACCATTTTGTGCTATTTGTACCCTGAAATTCCAAATTTGATTTAGTACAAGGTTTTTCTTACATTTGGGATACCCGTATTACAAAGAATTCATTTTTTTTATTTTATTGGGATTCTCGGAATTCGCCAATAGCCCCTGATTTTTAAAATGATTTAGGTTATATTCTATGCGTATTTTAAAAATTAGAATACAATTTAAGAATGTCTTTTCATAATGTAATTGTAAATAAAAAATGCATTTAGTGTTATATAATAGATAAATTGAATTGCAAAACAAGAATATTGTTCTATATAAAATTGGATTTATGTAAGTTAGACTTATCGTTACTAATATCTACATGACGAAATAAATTATGTATGGTTATAGTTGCACGTTAAATATACCTAAGAATAGACAACATACAAATATGTTGAACGACGTTGTAAATGTGAAATTGTTAGAGATTAAATAAAATATGATTTTTCGGATGATATATTTGTATTTTAAATAACGAGAATGCATTCTGATTTCTAAATCCATCATCCTACCTCATTACTGATTTAAAGAACAATTTGAAAATGCATTTTGTTTACAATTAAAATATAAATGCTGTAGTGTTCTGTAAAAATACAATAATGCATTATAACATCAAAATGTATTTTGAGAATGCATGCAGAAGATAGCCTTAAAGTATCCGAAATTCATAATATGTGTTTTGTTTCCTAATTTTTAAAAATTATAAACTCTATGCCTCAAAATTTAAGAATTACGGTTAACTCCTAAAGTTTTAAAATCATTTATAAATGATTATAATATTTATTAATGTTTAAAATACATTTTTAAAATATATAATTGTTATTTTCCCAAGTTATGGGTAAGTTTGGTTTAGAAATTAAAAGTGTCGTGAAATATGATGAGATGTTCAAATATTTAAAATACATTTATTTAGTGTAAATAACACAAATTAACCTGCTTCATTTCATTTTCATAAATTTTATTAAATATTTTAAAGTTACTTAATGAAAGAAAAATGAAAAGAATACATATTTAATAAAATGTGCTAACATAAATTATATGAAATGGTGAATGTTTTACTAAAATAGCATAATTTATAGAATATAAAAACAAATAATTAAAGCAGTATTATTTATATGGTTTATTATAAAAAAATAAAATAAAATAAATATTAAATGAATTCAACATATAATTAAATAAACATATAAAAATTAATAGTATTATTACTTTTAATAGTTAGCTCAAGTTTTATTTTTCTTATATTTTAGGTCTATTCTTACACAATTAAATAATTAAATCAGTTGATTCAAAAAATATATTAATTGTATTTTAATTTACAAATATACAAATGAATATATGTTATTATAAATATAAAATTAAATATTTTTAAAAACTTGTAATATGTGAAATCAATGTTACTTTGCTAAACCATATTTTGGCAGTGACAAAATATTAATTTGTTAACATTCAATATCTTTTTAGAATTGTTGATGACCTGGACAATGTCTCTTATTTAAAAAAAATCCTAAAAACTTTGAAGATATCAATTTATAATATTTTGAAGATAGAAGGATACCATCGTAATTTGCTATTTTAATAATATTAGATAAGAGAAAACCGAGGAGAATTTCTAAAATACACATCATTCAAGTTCTAAATTACCAAACTAAGCATTTTTTTTAAAATCATTACACAATTAATCATCTTTCATTATTTTATTGATATATTTATTAGTTGTTTATATCTTAAATATATTATACAAAAATTAAAAATTTAAGGAGTTAATTGTAATTTTTCAAAATATTAAAAAAATACTTATTTTGTAGCTACCAAGACCCAACCTAATTACTTAGATATGTTAATTCGGTTAAATAATGTCTGTATTAGATCGAGAAATTAAAATATGATATATTTTTATTAGAAATATATAGAATTTAAAATTTTTATAGATTCTTTATTTTTTGTTTAAAATTTCAGAATTGGTTGTTTTTTATTTGGCTTATATTCATATAATAAATATATTAATATAAATGTTAAAATAGACATTTTATTAAAATCATCGTAGTTTTTGCAAACAATTTTCAAAATTCCGATCATAATTATCACGGTCATCTCAACACACGGTACGATCAGCACACCTCATCGTTATTTTGAAAAGCTAAACCAACAACCAAATATTCATTTTAATTTAATCCGTACAAAACCTGAACTCAATTAACCTAACACAAGATCACGTAATCAGGTGGTTTCAATCGAATCCATTCCTATATGTGTTACAAAATAAGTTTACTTTTTTAATATTTTGAAAAATTGCAATTAACTTAAACTTTTTTATTTTTTGTATATGTTGTGGTTCGAAAATCGGGGGTGTCAACAGTCGACCGGTTCGTAGCCAGACGAACTCGGTTATAATTTATTTGATGTGTGGAGAACGATTATAAACCAAAGAAAAAGGGACACGACAGTTTTAGAGTGGAAAACCTCAAAGATGAGGAAAAAACCACTTGACTAATGGCTAAAGAAAATGCCCTTAGTCGGTTCAGTAAGCAAAGTAATAATCATAGAGATCATATTTGTTCTTTTGACAACAAAGGGAAAGAGAAGTATCAAAAATAAATCGATAGAAGGTTCTCTATGCGAAAGCTCGAAGGAAAATCGGAAGATATTTTTTTCACACCCCAAGTGTCTTTTTTATACTCCCACTGTGCTGTGTACAGTAGAGTGTCGTTTTGTGCCTGTCCTTTGCGGCTAGATCGGCTAATGTCAGGCGGAACAACCGCCGGGAACGGTTTCATAGAGCTGTACGGCGCTAGACCTTTCGGCACTACTAGCCGGCTATTCCCTGGCTACGAGAGGCTCGTACGACTTCGTCGTACCACTCTTCTGACAAGGCTGTCGAGGGTTGTCGTTGCATGGGAGGAGTATGGATGGTCCAAAGTAGGGCCTGTAAGATGTAGACCGATCGGTCTTGGCGCATGGGAGAAGCTGGGCCCTATATATCGGAACCGATCGCTATGAACGGTCGATCGGGCCACATGGTCTGGATGGGTCATTCACTCATATGGGCTGGATCTGGGCCTCCAAGTTCGGCTTACGCTGTTTGAGCGCCTCTGATCAGGCTTGGTCCTGATCATGTTCGAGGTACCGGGTTCCGGGGATCTCATCACTAGCCCCTCGGACTCTGTCGCCACCGTGGTGGTGATCGGGGTTCGATCATCAGATTGAGATCGTTTGTGCATAAGTGCCCGATCGCAGCAACGGAAACCTGTACCCGAACTTGTTGTAACAGCGTCCTTGGAGACCGATCATGCACTTAGAAATTTCATGACGTGAATTTTCAAATTTGAAATCCATAGCGGTTGAGGGTAAAAGCATAATTCTAGGCTCTATGATAGCTAACGCCTTTCCGTATTCCAAAGGGGGGACAGACTGTCAGACTGCAGCCGCCTACAGTGATAACGTGTCACCCTGTGATTGAGTAATACGATGTATAAAAGTCGGGATTTTTGCCCTGTACAGCCATTATCACACTTTGCGACAAACTGCTCCAGTTTTAGAATCCTCCGGCGATTTTGCTCAACTGTTCCTCAACTCAAACTTCTCGCAAATTCTAAGGTAACCATCCATGACACCTCGTAGGGCTAGGTATCCTGATATATCCACAATGGACATCGAAGATTTTTGGGTCAAATTCTCCATTCCAGCCAATTATCCCATGTGGAGGGGGAAGGAGGACGTTCCTTGCTTCCTTCCCGCCGAGATGAACTTTCCAGCTAACGCCATACCCGTAAGCTATACCTCCCTAAGATCAGGCCTGCGATTTCCTCTTCACCCTTTTGTTGCGGCCGTTCTTCGGGAGATTCACTGCCCGGCTTTTGCTCTTTTTTTGGTCAGTTATGTTTATATCATCGCCTTCATTTATTATTGCCACAAACAGAGGGTAGAGCCAATCCTCAGGCACTTTTTCAATCTATTCCTGGTGGGATCCCGTAGAGGAATGAGGTTGTTAGGGGGTCGCAGGTTGTATTATATAGCGACCCGAACGAAGAATTGTATTATCGTAGACAATGAAGATTCCCTTCATGAATGAGAATCTTGCTACGTCTGGATAGACATCCCGAGGGAGGACCTGCTAAAAGTTACCTTCCTAACGACCCACCCTGACATCTGGAAGTTGGACCGAAGCCGGTTCAATTCATCCCACCATGATATTGCCAACACCTTGGCAATGCTTCCTTCTCCCGAAAGACGTCTGAAAAGAATAGACATCCTTCGGGAGAAGAAGCTGTTAGAGATCGGGGTAGCAGGAAGAACTGAAGCCCCTGCCCCGAAGGGTATCTTCTCTAGCTCTGACTCATCGGAGTCAAAAGAATCGGGTACTACTTAGCTTCATTTAGTTCATATTTCCTGATCATTATTATTTTCCTTTTGCAATTTCCACTGATACAATGTCTGGAAACCGACTTGCTGCGGTGGCTGCTGCTTCAAAAGCCAAGAGGGAGGCTCAGCTGCAAGCGTCCAAACCTAAGCCCAGCGATGCGGCTGGGCCTTCACGATCATCATGGAGCTCCATCAGCCAAAGGCCAGAGCCTCGATCAATGGATGAGGTGGATGATGTTATTTCTAAGAGGATGCGCTCATTAGGCCTTCCCGCCATGTACAAAATCGGGAATAACTCCCCTCTGAATTTTAATGTCGTGCGGTTGTTGCTGCAGGGGTCAATGCGGGTGGAAGACGTCCGCCCCTCATCCAACTTAGGGGATAGAGCGCCGAGACCTCCAGTCTCCTTGTCGACGAGCAAGCGGGGCCCCGAAGAGGAAGCCCCGAAGCAATATAAAAGGTTGCGGTCAGCTGTGAGCAGGCTTGCAGCCCGATCCCGACGAAAGGGGTCACAATCGGGGAGAAATCAGCCACATCCTCGTCTAACCCTGAGGCCATTCGGTAGGCCATCCAGGAGATGGTGGTCTCCGTTTCTAAAGCCAGAGACAGAAAATGGTCCCCCCCTTCATGGAAATATGCCGCCCTGGAAGAATACTGGCTCTTGGGGAGGAAAAATCCGCCCGATATTGATGGCGCGCTTCCCGGCTTGGTGGTAGCCTATCTGGAGTCCAAAGTTGTAGTAAGTTGTATTCAGCTCATGCTGCCCCGATCGGGTATATGTTCTAATTCCAATTTGACTCTTGCAGGCACATAGAAGGGTTTTGGACCTCGCTTCTGCCGTCCAGCTCAGCCGAAGCATCTCCTCGGCGTCTAAAGATCTGGAGAGCCAACTTGCCTTAGCTCAGCGGCAAGTTGAGATCAAACAGAAAGAGCTGTAATCGGTTAGAGCCGATCGGGACCGTCTGAATGGAGAGCTGCTTGGAGCGGGTACAGAGCTATCCTTAGCTGCTTCTAAGGCGGGAGAGGCCCAAGCAGCTGCTAACTCCGCCACAGCCCGTGTTTTGGAATTGGAGCGTCAGATACAAGAGATATCTGACGAAAGCAACAGACTTCTTCTGTATTTCCAGGAAGAAAAGAATGTCTTGAATGAAGAAAGGGAAGCACTGAAAAAAGACTTGGTTAGGATCCAAAGATTAACTGATGGTGCGGTTCGGAAAGCCCTTTTGGGTTTTGCCCGATCGCCCCTGATGTTTGCCTT
The DNA here is from genome assembly GCA_009725065.1 of Utricularia reniformis. Classification (NCBI taxonomy): domain Eukaryota; kingdom Viridiplantae; phylum Streptophyta; class Magnoliopsida; order Lamiales; family Lentibulariaceae; genus Utricularia; species Utricularia reniformis. The sequence continues at coordinate 33,277 of RWGZ01001608.1, forward strand.
AGTGGCAAACATTTATGGACCGAGCGTCTCCCAGTATATGGACAATATGAAGGACCAAATGATTAGCAAGTTTGGTATGGATCCCGAAGATGATCGTTGGGAGACGATCGACCCTCTAACCAAGGATGGAAACTTCCGTGAGATCCCCGAGTTAGATGAACCCCTGCTGGAGAATGATCCCAACTATCCCCTCTTTGACCTGATGGAGAGATCGATCAACGAAATAGTTGAGGAATGGGGAAAGAAAGTGGAGGATCTCAAGGCATGGATTGCAGAGAAGTCTGGGGGAGCAGATAAGGAAGAAAGACAAATAGATTAGGATTTGAATTTCAAGTCCTTTCCTTCCTGTATTTGTAAACTCCACATTTTTTAATAAGACATCCTCTTTTTGCTAAATGTGTATTTGCTAAGTATAAGGTCGAGGCTTAAGCTAAATCTGGACCGAACGGTCTTCTCAACTTAACTCTGAATCCTGCTAAGTTTAGTAAGTTAGGAAACTCCAATTGCACCAATAGATCGCACTTGAATCCGTCTCTATAAAATATTATGATTTTGGCGGTGTTGCCGTGGTTCTCNATTTAATTGGATATTATTTAGGTGACTTGGGCTTAATCTAATGAAATTGGGTTCTTGGGCCTAAACTTGTTGATTGGGCTACATTTCTCTATAAATAGAAGTCCTAAGGCATTGAGAAAGGATTCGGGCCCCTTTTCGCATCTCCCAAGGCAAGACTTTCGCTACAAATCGCGAGACTTCGTATTTCAGTCACTGTTCGCGAGAACTCGCACCTAAACTCGCGACCACCCTCATCAGGGTCACTATTCGCGAGAACTCGCACCTAAACTCGCGGCCACCCTCATCTGGGTCACTATTCGCGAGAACTCGCACCAGTTCGCACGGCCACCCTCATCTGGTTACTATTGGCGAGAACTCGTACCAGTTCGCGCGGCCACCCTCACCTGGTTACTATTCGCGAGAACTCGCATCTGCAGTTACTATTCGCGAGTTCCTGCTCGTACAGTGTTCTCTGCACTGCTCGTACAGTGCCGGCTGCGCTGCTAGTACAGTATTTTCTGCAAGTTATCGACCACAACTCGCGGCTGTCAGCTTTCCGAGCCCGACTGAGTGTTTTCGATCATTTCACGAGCCGTTCTCATCCGTATTGTTGCTATCACATCATTGTAATTGTACTCGCTGAATATTATAGTGAAAACCAAGGTAGAGCTTTGCTCTTCCGAGGACGTAAGCTCACACATTGTGGGCCCAACCTCGTATATCGGGACACAACAATCTAATTTCAAATAAATTATAAATTGACTGATCTAAAAATAAATACCCAAGATATTTTTAGACAAGATCATAGACAATGAAGATTTCCTTCATGAATGAGAATCTTGCTATGTCTGGATAGACATCCCGAGGGAGGACCTGCTGAAAATTACCTTCCTAACAACCCACCCTGACATCGGGAAATTGGACCGAAGCCGGTTCAATCCATCCCACCATGATATTGCCAACACATTGGCAATGCTTCCTCCTCCCGAACCGCGTCTGAAAAGAATAGACATCATTCGGGAGAAGAAGCTGTTGGAGATCGGGGTAGCAGGAAGAACTGGAGCCCCTGCCCCGAAGGGTAACTTCTACAGCTCTGACTCATCGGAGTCAGAAGAATCGGGTACGACTTAGCTTCCTTTAGTTCATATTTCCTAATCCTTATTATTTTCCTTTTGCAGTCTCCACTGATACAATGTCTGGGAACCGAATTGCTGCAGTGGCTGCTGCTTCAAAAGCCAAGAAGGAGACTCAGATGCAGGCGTCCAAACCTAAGCCCAGTGCTGCGGCTGGCCTTCACGATCATCGGGGAGCTCCAGCAGCCACAGGTCAGAGCCGCGATCAATGGATGAGGTTATTTCTAAGAGGATGCGCTCATTAGGTCTTCCGGCCATGTACAGAATTGAGAATGACTCCCATCTGGATCTTAATGTCGTGCGGTTGTTGCTGCAGGGATCAATGAGGGTGGAAGACGTATGCCCCTCATCCAGCTTAGGGGATAGGGCGCCGAGACCTCCAGTCTCCACGTCGACGAGCAAGCGGGCCCCGAAGAGGAAGCCCCGAAGCAGTACAAAAGGCTGTGGTCAACTGTGAGCAAGCCCGCAGCCCCGATCCCAACGAAAGGGGTCACAATCGGGGAGAAATCAGCCTCGTTCTCGTCTAACCCTGAAGCCATTCGGGGGGCCATCCAGGAGATGGTGGTCTCTGTTTACAAAGCCTGGGGACCGAAAAGAGTCCCCCCTTCATAGAAAGATGCCGCCCTTGAAGAATACCGGCTCTTGGGGAAGAAAAACCCGCCCGGTATTGATGGCGCAATTCTCAGCTTCGTGGTAGCCTATCTGGAGTCCCAAGCTGTGGTAAGTTGTATTCAGCTCATGCTGCCCCGATCGGGTATATGCTCTTAATCCAATTTGACTCTTGCAGTCACATAGAAGAGCTTTGGACCTCGCTTCTGCCGTCTAGGTCAGCCGAAGCATCTCCTCGGCATCTGAAGATCTGGAAGGCCAACTTGCCTTAACTCAGCGTCAAGTTGAGATCAAACAGAACGAGCTAGAATCGGTTAGAGCCGACCGGGACCGTCTGAATGGAGCGGGTACTGAGCTATCCTTAGTTGCTTCTAAGGCCGGAGAGGTCCAAGCAGCCGCTAACTCCGCCACGGCCCGTGTTTTGGAGTTGGAGCGTCAGATACATAAGATATCTGACGAAAGCAACAGAATTCTCTTGCAATCCCAGGACGAAAAGAACGCCTTGAAGGAAGAACGGGAAGCACTGAAAGAAGACTTGGTTAGGGTCCAAGGATCAACCGAGGGTGCGGTTCGAGAAGCCCTTTTGGGTTTTGCCCGATCTCCCCTGATGTATGCCTTAGCGGCAAACGTTTATGGACCGAGCGTCTCCCAATATATGGACAATATGAAGGACCAAATGATCAGTAAGTTTGGTCTGGACCCCGAAGATGATCGTTGGGAGACGATCGACCCTTTAACCAAGGATGGAAACTTCCGTGAGATCCCCGAATTAGATGAACCCCCGCTGGAGAATGATCCCAACTATCTCCTCTTTGACCTGATTGAGAGATCGGTCAATGAGATAGTTGAGGAAAGGGGAAAGAAGGTAGAGGATCTCAATGCATGGATTGCAGAGAAGTCTGGGGGAGCAGATAAGGAAAAAAGAAAAATAGATTAGGATTTGATTTTCTAGTCCTTTCCTTCCTGTATTTGTAGACTCCACATTCTTAAATAAAAAGTCCTCTTTTTGCTAAATCTGTATTGGCTAAGTATAATGTCGGGGCTTAAGCTAAATCTGGACCGAACGGTCTTTTCAACTTAACTCTGAATCCTGCTAAGTTTAGTAAGTTAGGAAATTCCAACTATACCAATAGATCACACTTGAATCCGTCCTCATAAGGTATTATGACTTTGGCGGCGTTGCCGTGGTGCTCCATGAGTCCCATGACAAATTTTAGCCGAAGCTCCAATTCTTAAAATAGTCCCATGGCGGGCTTTGGCTTGCAATTTGACAGGTTAACTATGTCCTTGTTATCTCGCTCATGGTCAAGCACAATGAGGCAAGAGCTACTTCTAGGTGGTGAGTGCCGTTTGAAGGGGAAATTGAGTTCGTAGTGAGTTCTGGGAGTATGCGATTCATCTAAGTACTCAGCAAGCGTGGAAGCAAATGACTCGTCAGAGCGGTCACACTACTTGGGAGCCTTATGGATGATGGCTACAGTCTCCAGTCCATACTCGTCCAAAAAATCCAACTCCAAGATCGGTCACTATCCTAGCTAGAAATAATTTGTATTGCATCCATTGCAACTTATTCATGTTTAAGAAACATTTTATAGTTCAGAGTTACCAAATAATGTCAAATGCTTTATATAAAATAGCGCCTTAAGTTCATAACATTCCAGGTTCGGGGGATCTCACATCCATCTAGATTTTCTAGCTTATAAGCCTCAGCACCTAGGTTCTTCAAGACCCAATAGGGCCCTTCCCAATTCCTGTCCAACTTCCCAACATTTCTCTGAACTTTTACATTCTTGTGAACGAGGTCGCCTTCTGAGAATTCTCTAGGCACAACCCGTTTGTTATGAGCTCGCTCCATTGTTCTTTGATAAGTACACATGCGCGCATAGATGACGTTTCTTTTCGCTTCAACCATTTTCAAGTCCAAGGATCTTCGCTCATCATTCAGATGTTCATCATATTGGGTTATCCGAGGTGATCTTATTGCTACCTCCACTGAACTGACCGCTTCGAACCCATATACCAAAGAGAATGGAGATTCCTGGGTCATTGAGCGGGGAGTAGTGCGGTAAGCCCATTAAACCTCGTAGATGTAATCGGGCCACATTCCCCCGAAATCTTCCAACTTAGTTTTTAATCCTTTCAGGATAACTTTGTTGGACACTTCCGTCAATCCGTTGGGCTAGGGGTGAGCCACCGATGAGAAGTGTTGAGCGATACCCAATTTGACGCAAAGATCCCGAACGGCTTTCCGCGGAATTGAAGTCCATTATCAGATACAAAAGCTCGATGTACTCCAAAGCGATTTATGATGTTCCTCCATAGGAAGTGCTTCACAACCTTTTCGGAGATAATAGCCACCGCTTCAGCCTCGATCCATTTTGTATAATATTCAACAGCTACAATGCAAAACTTTCGCTGCTGGACCGATCGAGGAAACGGTCCCAAAATGTCAATTCCCTATCTGTTAAATGGACAAGGGAGTGGGGTCATTGACAAAGATGCCCCCGGAAATTGGGGAACTGGAGAATGATGTTGGCAAGCAGCGTAGCGTCTTGTGTACTTCTTAGCATCCTCAAGGAGCGTTGGCCAGAAATACCCGGCTCTAATAATGCGATGATATAGCGATCGGGCCCCCGAATGTATACCGCATACCCCTTCATGAACATAAATCATGACGGCCTTAGTCTCTATATGGGACAGGCATAGCAAGAGCGGTCCTTCGAAGCTTTTCTTGAATAAGTGTCCGTCATTCAGCACATATCACGTCGCTCGGGTTTCAATTTTCCTGGCTTCTGATGCATTTTCCGGTAGATGGCCGTTGTTCAGGTACTTGACAAAAGGGGCCATCCACGTGGTATCTACTGGTGAGTCAACGGCGTTAATCTTTAAGTCTTGGAGCTCATGGCATTAAGCTCCCACCTCCTCAAACGACTGTTCGGTCACATAAATTTCAACCGAAGGTCGGTCCTGAATTTGGACCCATACTGTGTCTGGTCCAATGTCTGGTAAGCCCGCAGCCAGTCTGGCTAACAAATCGGCCACCTTGTTTTGTTCTCTAGGCACGTGGTCAAGTGAGAACTCAAGGAACTTTTTTGCCATTTCCAAGACCTTCGCATGGTATAGCTTCATGGTTGGCTCATGTGTTTCGAATCGTCCTACGAATTGCTCTACCACCAATTTGGAGTCTGAGAACATTCGCACTTTTGCAACTCCCATCTTTTGGCCTAAGGTCATCCCCGACAAAACGGCCTCGTATTCCACCACTTTATTCGTTCCAGAAAACAAGAACTTGACCGCGGAGTGGATAACGTCGCCTTGAAGTGTAGTAAGGGTGATGCCCCCTCCCTTTCCCCCGAAGGTTGATCCGTCAACATAAATGACCCACCGGTCGTTCTCTTGGTTTAGAAATATGAGCGATCGGGTCATCTCGACCACGAAATCAGCAAGGACTTGAGCATTGATCGCCCTTCGGGGAACGAATTCCAGATACATGGAGCTGATCTTGATCTTCCACATGGCAACCCTTTCATTAGAATCCGCCTGACTCAAAACTGCCTTCAAAGGCTGATCAGTATACACATAAACCTTTCGGTCTTCGAAATAATGCTTAAGCTTAGATATAGCTTTCTGCAAGGCCAACATGAATTTCTCCAAGGTTGTGTTTCTGGTTTCGGCTGGTACCAGGGAATGACTCACGTAGTAGACAGATCGGTGAATATCATCCCCAATGGTTACCAGGGTTGCGCTGACTGCAGCTTCTGACACGGCCAAATATAACCCTAAGGGTTCGTGACATGTTGGGCTCACCATTACAGGAGGAGTGCTCAAATAAGTCTTTAAGTCGGAAAATTCCCGATCGCACTCTCCAGTCCAGCCGAGATGGCTGGCTTTTCGTAGTGTCCTGAAATAAGGTAGAGCCCGGTCTGTGGACCTAGAAATAAACCTGCTCAGCGACGCCATTCAGCCAATCAGCCTTTGAAATTCTCGCTTGTTTCTCGGAGGTTGCATGTCAATAATAGCCTAGACTTTCTCCGGATTAACTTCGATGCCTTTCTCAGAAACATAATATCCAAGGAATTTGCCACTTCGAATCCCAAAGCAACACTTGTTTGGATTTAGTTTGAGTTTATATTTACGGCATACTTCGAAACAGCGATACATGTAAGGAATATGATCTTCATCATTCATGAATTTGACAATCATATCATCAACATACACTTCCATAATGTGGCCTATCAAATCCCTTAAGATCTTGTTGACCAGCCTTTGGTATGTTGCTCCGGCGTTCTTTAAGCCGAAAGGCATAACCTCGTAGTAATAAACGCCGTCTTCTATCATGAATGATGACTTCTTTTGATCTTCCATAGCGAGGAAGATATGATGGTACCTGGAGTAAGCGTCCATGTTACGCATCATGGTGCTGCCAGCTACAACATCCACCAATCGGTCAATGTGTGGCAGTGGGAAAGGGTCCGACTCACAACTCTTGTTGACGTCGGTAAAATCCACGCGCATCCCCCACTTTCCATCTGTCTTGGAGACCACCACCGGGTTTGCAACCCACTCAGTGTAGTGAATCACTCTAATGAAACCCGACCGCTGCAACCTATTCACCTCTACCCGGATGATTTCAATCTTCTCAGGAGAATAGCGTCTCCTTTTTTGCCTAATATGCTTGGTTCCGGGCTCAGTGTTGATCCGATGATCACACTCGGATCGGTCAATCCCCGGAACATCGTACGGGGTCCAAGCGAAGGTGTCCACATTGCTTCTCAGCAAGCGGACCAGCTCTTCTTCGAAGGTCGGGGCTAGATGTGCCCCGATACGAGTAGTCTTGGTGGAGTCATCCTCAACAAAGTTGATAAGCTTGAACCCAACGGGTTCCATAGCTTGCCTCGCGGGTTCTTCGAGCAAATCCACCCGAGCTCTCTTGATTGGTGTCATGGTTTGGCACGAGCTCATGTAGCACTGTATTGCTACTCTCTGGTTCCCCTTAACAGAAATCACTCCATGAGTGGAGGGGAACTTGAGAATCATATGGTATGTAGAAGGGACCGCCTCAAACTTACTGAGGCCGGTCCGTCCAATGATAGCGTTGTAAGCCAGATCGACTTCAACGACTATGAATTCCAGGGTTTCCGATCGGTCCCTGCTCGGTTCTCCTAGAGTGACTGGGAAAAGAACTTTCCCGCATGAGATAACACTTCTCTGGTCGAACGACCAGAGGGTTATATTGGCTATAGGGAGATCATGGGCCGCGGCTCCTAGCATCTCCGCCACTTCACGCTTTATCAGATTGCATGAAGCCCCGGTGTCTACCAGAATCCTATAGACCCGTCGGTCGGCGATAACTCCAGTGATGATGAGGGGATCATCACACGGATCGGTAGCCCCTTCTCGATCGGTTGCGGTAAAGATGATATCGCCCTCAAAGGTAGAGGACCGCTCAACTGATTCGTACTTGACCAGCGCCATAGATTCGGAGCTTTCGGGAAACTCCACACGCGCTGCTCTTTTTTGGTCCCTAACCGACTCGTCAATCCTTATTCTGCCGGAGACAACATAGATATCTTCGGCGACCTCTTTTTCTCTGGGCACCTCCTCATTTGGGGAAGGTTGGGTGCCCACTTCGGCAGGTGGGGGAGCTGGCTGCTCCCTCCTCTCTCCTTCATTTCGCGGGGCCCTGCCACCACGGCCCCGCAATCTCCTCCTTCGGCCCTGGCCACAGTTCTCTTGACTGTGCTGGACTCTATCCTGTTCGGGTTGGGAGAACTTCGGTCTCCTGTCCGGTCGTTGTAGTGTCGGGGCTGACCTCAATTGTCTCTTCCCCTCGGCATGTGACGATCGTCACCCTGATGGCCCGCTCGGGGAGAGTCAGCCCGCTTGCCCCTGCGATCATCATGATCGGGCTTTTCCTTGTTCATTGCCGCTACTGTCTCTCGCAGTAGCGGTCATTTCAACGTCGGGTGATCGCTGTTGTGATGCAACTCGCAATAGACTCGATTGTCCTCCTTCTTCGGGGGAACAATGTTTTCAGCCACAGCCGCAACTTCCCGCGGCTGTCTCTTAAGGTAAGATACCCTGTGATCACCTACGGGATCAGAATTCCCGCCAGGCTTTCGATATCCCGCTCCCAGCGCTTCATCCACCTCGATGTACTTATTGATTTTCTGAAGAAGCTTTCCCAAAGTGGACGATGGGCTCTTCACAAGGCTAGCCGAAAGGCCACACGGTCCCAAGACTTGCTGCAAGATATCGATTTTGTCTCGGAGGTCCAACTTAATACCCCGAGGAGTTCGGTTGAACTTCTCCATAGAAGAACGGAGACTCATCTTCGCTGGGATATACTTCATGTCATATAGTTCCTGCCTACTACGAGGCGGTCCTACATTTGGAGCGAATTGCTCCGAGAAAGCTAGGATGAATCCGCAATATGACTGTATTGATTGGGCCGGCAAGTTTTTGAACCAGGTCCGGGCATCGCCCTGCAACCCTGCCGCGAAGATGCGGCACTTCAATGAGTCAAAGGCTCGAACGGTCCCCATCCTCAGCTCAAAATCTGCTTTGTGATCGATCGGATCACCGTCGCCTATGAATACTTGTAACCCTTCGGGGTTGCGGTAGTATCGATCGGGGACTGCCGCCTAGATCTCTTCGGTAAATGGGAGCATCAAATCTCCCAACGCGGCGGAGACACCTTCAGATTGTTGGGATGATGCCTGGGCCATATGCAGATTATGCCACCAGTGATCATCCTTGCTCTGCCTGATCGGGGCATCTATGGCCCGATCAAATAGTCCAGGAATGCGCCCCAGATTAGGCCCGCAATCCCTCTGCGTTCATAGGCTTTCCAACTCCCTGGTGAGCTCGTCGATGCGCCTCTGCATCTGTTCTTGATCCGTCCCAGGAACGGGAGTTGGAGTTCTGATTGGAGGAGGCGGAGTAGATTGGTATCTCGGCCTCCTCATTGTCACTCCGCGCCTGATAATCTCCTCTTCATCGGAGCTCGGCGAGTCTGGGTCGCTTTCGTACCCTCTGTTTGATGGAACACCGCTTGTGATAGCCGGTGGTTATGTTCCACTCCTCTCCGACGTAACTTCCAATATAACTTTCATGACAACAGCTTCCAGGTCCTGTAAAGAGAACGTTGAAGCTAGAAGACTGCTGGGAAGCGTGTCACTATCGTTCGTCGAAGTTCCAATTGCCATGCCTTTGATTTTCCTATCTCGGGTAAAGACCTCAAATGGGGATTAGAAATTCGGTCTCCACGCACGGCGCCAAACTGTTGTGGTTCGAAAACCGGGGGTATCAACAGTCGACCGGTTCGTAGCAAGACGAACTCGGTTATAATTTATTTGATGTGTGAAGAACGATTATAAACCAAAGGAAAAGAGACACGGCAGTTTTAGAGTGGAAAACATCAAAAATGAGGAAAAAACCTCTTGACTAAGGACTAAAGAAAAATGCCCTTAGTCAGTTCAATAAGCAAAGTAATAATCACAGAAGTCATGTTCGTTCTTTTGACAACAAAGGGAAAGAGAAGTATCGAAAATAAATCGACCGAAGGTTCTCTATGCGAAAGCTCGACGGAAAATCGGAAGATCTTTTTTTCACTCCCAAAGTGTCCTTTTTATACTTCCACTGTGCTGTGTACAGTAGGGTGTCGTTTTGTGCCTGTCCTTTGCGGCTAGGTCGGCTAATGTCAGGCGGAACAGCCGTTGGGACACTTCTTGTGTACCCTCTGTTTGATGGAACACTTCTTGTGATAGCCGGTGGTTATGTTCCACTCCTCTCCGACGTAACTTCCAATATAACTTTCCTGACAACAGCTTCCAGGTCCTGTAAAGAGAACGTTGAAGCTAGAAGACTGCTGGGACGCTGTCNCGACAGCTGAAATTACCAAGTATAGGATCGGGCCCGGCAGACAGCTTAGGGTTCGACAGACTGCTTCGGTCCCGGAGGACACCTTAGGGCCAAGCAGGCAGCTTAGGTCCCAAAATACAGGATCGGTCCCGGCAGACAGCTTAGGGCCAAGCAGACAGCTTCGGTCCCGGAAGACAGCTTAGGGCCAAGCAGATAGCTTCGGTCCCATCAGACAGCTTAGGGCCCGACAGACTAGATGTTGACCCATCAGCATGCGTTCCACGCATCGGGCTCAATCACGTTTTCCAGCATGTGAAAACAACCTCCAACAACCTTGTCAGATGTGGTTACAGAGCGTGGATTACACGCATCTCCCTCTCTATAAATACAGAGAAAAAAGATAAGCTCAAGAGGACCCCTTGGAGGGCAATTCCGACGAACCCTAGCCGCTGTAATTTCATTTTCGATGTTCTTATTCTCTTTGTACATTTTCATTGGTTTATTAATGAATTTGCCGTAGAGGTTCTCCTCTCGGCAACTTGGTTTTTTCCCCTTTCTTAAGGGGTTTTTCCACGCTAAAATCGTCTGTGTTCTTTCCATTTCTATATTTCAAGTTGTCTCCACAAACAACAAATAAAACCGGTTTTCAGAATCCGGTGACTGTTGGTACCCCTAAAAAGGAACCACAACAATAATCAAATTTGACAAATATAAAAAACTTTGGGATGCATAAAAATCATAAAAAAATCTATTTTTGTTGTCACGTATATATTAAATAATTTGCTAAGATTATTTGCACTCACCTCAGATCGCCAGAACCCCAAAACGAAGTGAAGATAAAAGAAAGAGGACTAAATAACAACAAAAAGTATAAGTAGAAGTAGAAGCGGAAATGAGTTCAGAAGTACCGCAAAATTCAAAACCCCTTGAATTCGTGGTCTTTTAAACCCTAAATTTGGTGCGACCTAATATCCCAAAATAGTATCAAAACAAAAATGAAGTAAATTTCTTCAAAGCAAAGGTACCGAATCAGAATTATTAGGGCTCCGTTGCGTGGATCGATGGCTCAAGGAATCCGGAGTTGGAGTATTGAGAGAATGCGGTGTAGGAAGATAATTTTTAGGAGGACGGCCCTTCTTCTTTGTCATGTTTACATCCGCAGTCGTCTCCGGGGAATTTTTAGATCATCAACAACCGTGACTGAGACCGGAAATACGGCTTCGGATCCCACACTGATAGCCAGCATGACACCTCGGGCCTTTTTGACAATCTACCACAATTTATATCTATTGGCTAATCTATCTATGTGTCAGATTGTTAAAAGAGAGATAAAGTNAGAAAAGTTAATGAATGATGGAAATGATAAGGGTAAAAGAAGAGGGAAATAAGAAAACGGTTAAGTGAAATGGTTCATGTGTGCTTGTATGATGTAACGAAGAAGTAAGAAAGATAATGTGTAGTGTGTGTGAAGTTTCCTTTAATAGATTGTGACCGCTTTACAGATTTTGTAGGTGATGCGGACGAGGTATGAGAGGGGCAGGGGAAGGAGGTCGTCGGTTGTCCGGTGATAGAGTCCGGTCCTTTGGAGAACACTCTAAATTATGATGTCGAACTTGATGTTTTCAAACTACGTTTTAAGTTTATATTCGTATGCTTTTGTTTTATTCAACACGTTTTAACAAAACAGTTAGGGCCAAATGAGGGTCGTTACAGTAAGCCTGCCAATTTTAGGGCCCGAAGGTTTATATTCTGACCTTGGCATCCTATGTAGATGTTGAGGAAAGGCTTCACCGCTGCGATCGCCAGGGAAAAGAACCAGGGTGATCACGCTATATCCCAGGAAGTCCAAGACCAACTTGACCTTGCAAAAAGCAAGTTGGGATCAAGCATGATGAGCTGTTCTCGATACGAGAGGATCGGGACAAGTTGGATAATGAGTTGTTAAGGATTGGGACCGAAATCTCACTCTTAACAAGTCAGATCTCTGAGCTGGAGAAGAAAGGGAAAGCAGCTCAAGAGGATATGGAAGCCAAGCTACGGTCTAAGGATAATGAGTTCAAACAAACCCAAGCTCGGGCCCAAGAGAAGAGGAATAAACTTAACGATCTTCTGCTCCGTGCCCAAGAAGAAAAATTAGCTTGGAGGAGGAGTTGACTCAAGCCCGTGCTTCGGCTTAGAGTTCGGTCCAAGAAGCGGTTCTGGGATTCGCTAAATCCCCCTTGTTATTCGCTTTGGCGGATAACATTCATGGGGCATACATTGCTAAGTATCTGGATAACATGCGAGACCAGATTACGAAGCAATTCGGGCTTTCCCCAGAGGTTGACAGGTGGAAAATGATCGATCCTCTGGAGATGGATGGGAATTTTCAAGTAATTCCATCTTTGGAAGAGCCTGTTCTAGAGAATGATCCATTCTTCTATTTGTTCGAAGAAATGGAGAGAGTGATTAACCAGAAAGTTGCCGGTCAGGAGGAAGAGTTGAGGTAGCTCGCGTCCCGGACCGAACCGCAAGAGCAGAGAACAAAGGATAACGAAGATGGGCAGGGTAGTTAGGTTCAAACTGTATTTTTGTCCCAGTTTTGTTCTTTATTCCTTATATATGCATCTTTCCCTCTCAACTCTATCTTTTTAATTGTCAAAATAAATTTTTGTAACTGATCTTTTAGGTAAGCTAGTATGTTTCATATTATCGAGTGTGTTTAACCAAGTAAAAGATCGAGGCTGCTTATGGGGTGCTAATGTGAGGTCCCCTCGAGGGTGCGAGAGAGAGGGCACCTTAGGCGAATCCCTACATCGGCTATAGACGGGTAACGATCGTATGTTAAGTATAATGATTTGTCTCCCATTGCACGAGGTTTTTTCCCTAGCAAAGTGGCAAGCAAAACGTTAGAACTGGAAAGCTAAGTGTGCTCACCCTGGAGCAATTCAGGGATGGGTGACCCACTGGGAAGTGTGGGTGCTAGGGAAAAAGTAAAGCCGTGAGGACTAGGTGGGTGTCATTAGGGTCAGCCTAGTCCAAAGCGGACAATATCGTGCAAGCGGAAAGGCGGGTCGTTACATTTGGTATCGGAGCAAGGACCCGGGTTATAGTCGGTGTGTTGGGGCAAACCTCAGCGAGGACGCTGAGTCCATAAGGAGGGGTGAATGTGAGGTCCCCTCGGGGGTGCGAGAGAGAGGGCACCTTAAGCGAATCCCTACATCGGCTATAGACGGGTAACGATCATATGTTAAGTATAATGATTCGTCTCCCATTGCACGGGGCATTTTTCCTAGCAAAGTGGCAAGCAAAACGTTCGAACTGGAAAGTTAAGCGTGCTCACCCTGGAGCAATTCAGGGATGGGTGACCCACTGGGAAGTGTGGGAGCTAGGGAAAAAGTAAAACCGTGAGGACTAGGTGGGTGTCATTAGGGTCAGCCTAGTCCAAAGCGGACAATATCGTGCAAGCGGAAAGGCGGGTCGTTACATTTGGTATCAGAGCAGGACCCGGGTTATAGTCGGTGTGTTGGGGCAAACCTCAGCGAGGACGCTGAGTCCATAAGGAGGGGTGAATGTGAGGTCCCCTCGGGGGTGCGAGAGAGAGGGCACCTTAGGCGAATCCCTACATCGGCTATAGACGGGGAACGATCGTATGTTAAGTATAATGATTCGTCTCTCATTGCACGAGGCCTTTTCCCTAGTAAAGTGGCAAACGGAACGTTAGAACTGAAAAAGTAAAACCGTGAGGACTAGGTGGGTGTCATTAGGGTCAGCCTAGTCCAAAACAGACAATATCGTGCAAGCGGAAAGGCGGGTCGTTACATTTGGTATCAGAGCAGGACCCGGGTTATAGTCGGTGTGTTGGGGCAAACCTCAGCGAGGACGCTGAGTCCATAAGGAGGGGTGAATGTGAGGTCCCCTCGGGGGTGCGAGAGAGAGGGCACCTTAGGCGAATCCCTACATCGGCTATAGACGGGGAACGATCGTATGTTAAGTATAATGATTCGTCTCTCATTGCACGAGGCTTTTTCCATAGCAAAGTGGCAAACGGAACGTTAGAACTGGAAAGTTAAGCGTGCTCACTCTGGAGCAATTCAGGGATGGGTGACCCACTGGGAAGTGTGGGGCTAGGGAAAAAGTAAAACCGTGAGGACTAGGTGAGTGTCATTAGGATCAGCCTAGTCCAAAGCGGACAATATCGTGCAAGCGGAAAGGCGGGTCGTTACAGTAACCCTGGGGGATCTTTATATAAATTTCTTCATCTAAATCTACATGCAAAAGGCATTGCTCACATCTATTTGATGGATACACCAGTTTATAGCAACAGCCACACTCAATAATGTTCGGACTGTGGTAGCCTTTGCCACAAGAGCAAATGTGTGCATAGTCGATCCCTTCTACTTGGTGTTGCCCAGAATTACCAAACGTGTTTTATATCTTTCTATATATCCATCAGCTTTATGTTTGATTTTGTAGACCCATTTGTTACCCAACGGGCGTTTTCCATTCGACAAATATTCTAATGTCCAAGTGTTATTGGTCTCCAAGGCACTAATCTCACTACGCATAGCTTCTCTCCATTCTTTAGATTTCAGAGCTTCTTTGAAAGAATATGGTTCTTGGGGGGACTGAGTCACTGCACTAACAAAAGCTGTGTGTGCCGAGGAAAAACGTCAATCAGTAATATAGTTACTAATAGGATAAGAACACTTACTCAAGACCCGTGCAGGAGGTGGACTTCCAGAAGTAACATACTTTATGTCCTTCAGATGTACAGTTGAGCATATATAATCTTTCAGAAGTACCGATGGATATTTACGTCGATGGCATTTCCCCATCGGCACAGTGGTTGGGGTGCCCTCGACAGGAAGAGTGGAGGTGTCAGACGTCGGGTGGTCCAGTAACCCTGTGTCCACCAACGTTTCAGAGACTCAAGTCGATGGGGGAATGACGGATAGTGGGGCCGAATGCGGAGGTTCAATTTTTGATGGGGACACGATCGACACTGATGGCGATCGATTGGTCGATACAGGAGTCGAGGAGCTGATCAACACTGGGATAGAGGAGGCGATTGGCACCTGGCCGATAGACACCTGGCCAAGAGGGGGGTGTTGGTTAAGTGACACAGGTTCGGGAGGAAGAGAGCATCCTCCAAACGG
>RWGZ01001608.1:49163-60364 GCA_009725065.1 Utricularia reniformis
GCAACTAGTACATCTTCCGTCTCGGCAACCGATGCTGATTCATCCCTTCTTTTCTCCTTGCACTCTCGCTTCTGGTGTCATCTCTTTCCACAATTCCAACACTTTGGTTCACCACGTGACTTAGACTTTCGAGTTGAGTCTTTCCCTTCGACCGATCATCCCGATTGTCATTGCTATCACGTCCTCCCTTACCCCATTGGTTAGTATATCAGTCTGACTATGTTGCCAAAGCAGCAGGGTCATTGCAATCCCGATTGGATCTCCACACTTACTCACTGATCAATCGATCTGCACGTTTATAAAATTTAACTTACCGTATTGGCTAATGATGACGTCGACCTTGGTCCCTCAACTCTCCGGAAACGTTCCAATAGAAGAACTACTAGTTGATCATCCTTGATTTCGTGCTCCATCGATGCAAGTTGTCCGGCAAGATTATTGAATTCGTTCAAGTGTTTGGAAACTGAACCACCTCCAGCCATCTTTAAAGTGTAAAGTTTCTTTGCAAAGTGCCCTAAGTTTGTCGATGTAGGTTTTGCATACATGTCTTCAATTGACTTCATCATCCTGTATACAGTGGTTTTATCTAAAATTGAAGGCAACATTTCTCGTTAAAGTTTCTACCACGAACCCGACAACCATTTGGTCGATTCTCAACGACTCGACATCCGTAATCTCAGTCGGTGTATCCTTCTTCAGAGCCGTTCCAGATCATGTTGTCGTAAAGTTCCTTCATCTTCCAATACCGATAGTCGTCGCCATCAAACATATTCGAGATAATTGGGTATTCCTTTATCGCCACGATCCGTCACTACCCCACAACCACTACCAATTTTTGAGAAAATTCCCTTCGACAATGAAAAAATTCTCGTTATCCGGGGTCGAATCGAATTAATGCAATGAGAAAAAAATATAAATGAAGAAAAGTAGAGGACACAAGATTTAGCATGTAAACCCTAAATCTGGAAAAACAAGTGACCGATAAACCTTGATCGTAAATTCACTATCACCAGAAGAGTAGGGATCAATATGCTACACTATTGATTGATTCATTACAAATGTGTTCATGAGTCTCACTGTTTATAGAGTTTAGATTATGATCTAAACTAGAAAATATTCTATAATATTTTCCCTCTGTATATCTAGCTAATAAGACATAGTTTCATATATTATTCAAGATATATAACTAAAAATATATATATCTATATCGTTTTCCATGTGTTTAATCAACATGATATATCTCCATATATTATTCCATATTTATAATCAACAATATATATCTCTATATCATCTTCCATATATGTAACGAATAAGATATATCTCAATATCTCATTATATATATTTCGTGGGTCAATTAAAGAAATATATTTACTCTTCAATAATTTTAAATTTCAATCAATGTATAATCTGATCGCTATCAAATAGACTAATCACAATCGTCCGATGGTATTTTTGATCAGTCAATGGAACCTATCAAGCTAATCAACATCACTGATTCATGTTAGGTTTTCCTCGGTCGGTAATACCCATCATCGAGACATTTGATTATCATTAGACCTACATTCCTAGTAGTTGCTTGTGCTTGGTTGGCCGTACACACATGGTTCGTTCCGTTCTTTGATGCCTTACTTGATGATCATGTCTTTTGCATCATGATGAAGTTTCGATTAGCTTTAAAGGCTAGTGGATTATTTTGCTCACACCCGCCAAGTTTTTGACCTCGGTCCCATTCCCCATCCGTGCAAGTGCCTTATGACTAAGTGTTAATGAAGATCCATATCCTTCAGGGTTTATAGTCCACAGGGAGGATAAATGTTGCAACCAACACAAAAAAGAATTTAAATTGGGAAACATCATTACAACTATATTCATGTTTCTATTATTCATTCATCTAATTTAATGTAAAACCAAATGTGATACTTGGATTCTGATAAGTTTTCACATGATTTGGAAGGGGGAAATAAAGACGAAAACATCAGAACATAAGAAGACAGAATAATGTACAGCAGCAAAGAAAGAAACACACTCTGCTCAGTGATCTATCCACTTGTCTCATCCGTCGTTGTTGTGATGGAGTCATACTCCTTGTATAATGGTACGTATGCAGCCTCGCCTCAGTGTTCCCGAATATTCGAGCATGAACCATTTCACCAAACACTCCAATCATAGGATCAATTACCGAAGCAGAAGCTGTTGTGAGATGAGGCTGCTCTGGTCTTATGTAGCTCCGATGATCAAATCGGGGGGATCGATTATGGGATACTGGCAGCGGAGTCGAGGGCCGTTTAGGGATGTGATGCACATTGGTTTTGCACGCTCCATAACCACGGCCGTAAAGTGGGATCAGTGTCTTTTCTGAAACCTCAGTCTTGCAAACAGGGCAAAGAGACTTCTTTGGTTCGTCAGAATTTTCGGGGAAACTGATGATCCATTTGTAGATGCAAGGCCAGCAATAGAGGTGACCACAGAAAGTAACCACAGGGTCCTGCACAAGGTCTAGGCAGATGCTGCATTCAAAACCTTTGTTTCGATTTTCTTCCGGCTCATCAAGCTTTGAGGCGATGGATTTGTAGCTCATAGCATCACCGAGACTACTGTGAACTGCTTCTCCTGCTGCGTGACATTGCTCCATCACAAATATGTTCTTCAACAAACAAATCTGTTGAAAAAGAGACTCTAAATAAACATGATAAGAAATTCTATGTATCAATCACAGAGAGCTGGAACAATCAATCAAAGAAACAAGGCGTTCCACCAACTTTAGAGTAAGTAAATGATTCCACGTACGCTGAATAAGTCTCTTATTGATTTGAAATACTGCTGAACTAACAACCAAATGACTTATTAAAGAAGGGATAACCAGAACCACATATAAGGAATGGCAGTTGATCAGAATGTTGAAATTCTTGTTTTAAGAAATTTCAGTAGAAGGGATTGTGTAGAAAAACAAACTTCATTGTATTAAAAAAAAGGAAATCCGTGGAAAGAGATTTTCAGGAAGAAAGCTGCTCAAACATATAACCCAATGCAGGAACTCTAGAAAATGAAGTGAAGAAGCAATTAAATGAAGCAAGCACGACAAGATAAGATAAGAAGAATCATCCGAATAAAATGCATCCTCCGATAAAACCCAAAACAACTGGATCACAAGCATGAAATTAAAAAAAGGGAAATTTCCTGGAGAACCTATTCAGGGAATCGATTACCATCAATCGAGAATTCCCTTTTCAATAAAAAAAAATTAACTTCGCCCAATTCATCAAGCAGAAAAATACCCAACAACGCAAACTGGGTATGGAAGAAGACGAAGGGACATACCAAGATGAGAATTTATTCAACCGTTCGATCCCGATACCCAACCTTGAATCCACAAACAAACAATCTGAAAATATCAGAGAAAAAACCTTCAGCGTCAAGAAAAAGATCACCTCAAACACCAAACAAAAGAAACAAAAAGAGAAAGGTGGGGACGTGACTGAGATTTTATCACAAATGTAAGTACGCCATATAAATATAAATCCACTATGGAAAAAAAACTTGCCAGTAATTTGGTTTATGACTATATTACACTGATACCACCACAGCATCACGGGGATTCGGGAACTCGGATATGGGGACTCAAATTTATTAAGGAGTCCGACTCGTTAATATTATCAATTATTTTTTTAATTAAAATTTAAAATTTAAAAAAGACGTGTGTGGTTAACATAGTTTATAATTAACAATAAATAAAATTATGTTTATCTAATTATATTATATAAAATAATAAATTATTACCATAAATATATATGATAATTAATGTTTAAAACCGGTAAATTTTAAAATAGTTGGTATAAACTATATTATATTCCAATAATACCAATATATTGCTAATTTTTTAAATATTAACGAATTATATTAATATATATAAATAATAATAAATTTAAATATAAAAAACGGACTCATGTCCAACAAGTGTACGAAGAGAGTTGGTGTTTTAGAAGAGTTCGACTCGGATTCGACATCCGCGGAGAATAGTCCGTTTAACATAGGTTTACGAAAAGAACATTAAGAAAAAAGAGCAAAGGCCTATGCTTCTCAATGAAATATCTTCACACCGATATCACATAGTTCGTTATAGGTCATTAAAACGATTTGGATATACTAAAATCCATCTATTTTATTTAAAATTTAATTACAAATATTTTGTTTAATTATATATTATAAAAAATAATTTTATACCCTTGTTCTTAAATCTTAACGATGCACCCGATCCAGAACCACAAGGTACCCGAGTTTCTTGGTTATCTTATGTGTACATTGTACACATTACACAATTACCATTTACGAGCCCTAATTGTCACTTACTGAATTAAATTACTCATTGACTACTATTAAGAGGCTTACTTAATTATATTTCAAAATAATATTTGTTCAAGGTTACCCTTTATAAATATGAAACCAAAAAACTGAATTAATGATTCTTGAAAAACTTGAGATTTTACTAACATATGTTTTCATAATGGCCGATACGTCAAATATTATATAGTATCATATTTTTTTGATACCGTTCGATACCGAGTATGAGGGTCTTTTTGGTTTTTTCGGACTCAACTATAAAAAATCAATTAAAGCCAGTACCCCGTTCAGTAATGGAAAAAGCGAGACTTTACTAAACAAGCAAAAAAGCATTAACCACCTAAATACTTGACATTAGTATTGTTGTGGTAAAAAAGACATGGGTATCAACAGTCGACATATTCGCAATACATCGAATATGTTTTGATTTGTTTAAGATGGGTGAAACGATTATAAACTGCAAATAAAGGGATTGACATAGCGATTTACGTGGAAAACCCCTAGAGAAAGGGGAAAAAATCACCGGACTAAGAGTTTGAGATGCTATTAGTCAATATATTGATGAAATAGTTCCAGATTACAAACAGTAGAGGTTTATGAAAATGATTAAGGTGAATAAGAAAGCGCAAGAGTGAAATCGAGAGAGTAACAACGGTTTCGCGCATCCAAAAAGATCCTCTTGAGCTAGCCTTTAAGTCCATATTTATAGAGGAGAATCGTGCATGGAAAACACCACGTAACCGCCTCTGACAACGTCGTTTTCCCATGACAGAAAACGTGAACAAGCACGAGGGTCACTGTAACCGTTTGGATTGATTCATGAACCGGTCCGCGAAGCAGGACCGAAGATTAGAGTTGGACAAGACCCTTGCCAAATATTGAATCTTGGGTCTCATAGGTTCGTCTTTCGTTATGTGGGCTGGCCCAGAATGATTTGGCCTCCACCAGTTCGGGATATGGGGCCCCGAAGCTCTCATCACTAGCCCTCCGGACTTTATCGTTATCGTAGAGGTGATACAAGACTGACAATCTGATTGAGAATATATAAGGCAAAGTGCCCGATCAAGCATAACGGAGGACGGTACCTGAACCAAACTGTGATAGTGTCCTTATGACCGATCTTGTACTTGACGAACTTGAGATTAGATTCAAATTTGAAAACAGTAACGGCTATAAGGGAAAATGATAATTTAAAATTTTAAAAATAGCATGCGGCTTTCCGTATCCCGCTAACTGACAAGCTGTCATACTGCAGCCGCCTTCAGCAACATACATTTCGACATGTAAGCGGTCAAGGGGAAAGTATAAAAGCTGGGGTTTTGGTATTGTTTAACCATCATCGTCATTTGCAAAAAAATTTCTCAACCCTAACCCCTGCCCGATTTCGTTCTCTCCAGTTTCAGTATTTCTTTTCCAGAAAAACTTCCAAGGTAACTACTCATAGCTCCTCATAAAGCTAGGTATCCCATTGTTTCTGAGATTGATACCGAAGAACTTCGGGTCAAGTTCTCTATCCCTGCCCATTATTTGATTTTGAAGGGAAAGGAAGACATTCTTTGTTTCCTTCCTACAGAGATGATGGTTCTCTCTAACGCCTTACCCGTTAGTTATTCGTCCATGAAGTGCGGCTTAATATTTCTATTACATCCTTTTGTAGCAGTCGTGCTTCGGGAGATCCATTGCCCAACCTATGCTATGTTTTCGGGTAGTTATGTGTATATAGTGACGTTTATCTTCTATTGCCACAAACAGGGCATAGAGCCAACTTTAGGAAAAAAATTTAACTTGTTTTTGGTTGGGTCCCGAAAGGGTAAAAGGTTGTTAGGGTGTCGTAAGTTATATTACATAGCAGTCCGTACCGCTGAGTGCACCATAGTTGATAAAGAGGACTCACTTCATGAGTGTGAGTCGTGTTATGTTTGAATAACAGTCCCGAAGGAGGACTTGCTTAAGGTGTATCCAATCATTACTCACCCACATATTGGTAAGTTGGACCGAACCCGATTAAACCCTTCTCACCAGGACATTGCGGACACCTTAGCGATGCTTCCTCCTCCTGAAAAACGCTTCAAGCATATAGACATACTTAGGGAGAAGAAGTTGATAGAGATAGGGGTAGCGGGTAGGATCGGAGCTCCAGCCCCGAAGGGGATATTTTCCAACTCCGATTCGTCTGAAGGATCAGATATGAGATTGTAGCTTATTTTGGTTCATATATTCTGATCCTTATAAATTTTCTTTTGCAGATTCCACAGATACGATGTATGTGTCCCGAATTGCTGAGATAGTCGCTACTTCGAGAGCTTGGAAAGCTCGTCCTGGGCCCTCGGACTATGCATCAATAACCTCTGGGGGATCTTCGCAATCTGCATGAGGTTCTAGTAGCAGGGGGACCGATCCCGTGGGGGCAGAGATAGAAGAGGCGATATCGTCGAAAATCTGATCTTAAGCCTGCTAGCTATGTATAGGATTGGAAATAATTCTCCCATAGATCTTAACATTGTGCGGTTATTGCTGCAGGGGTTTATTAGAGTGGAGGACGTGCTCCCATCCCCGAACATTGAGGAGATCGTATCAAGACCCAAGTGCCTTTTGATAGAAGTAAGAGGACGGCCGAAGAAGAGCCCCTCGAAGTATTTTAAGAGGCTGGGGAAAGCTAGAGTTCCGCCAGCAGCCCCGATCCCGAGGAAAGAGATCACCATTGGAGAACCGGCCCCAGCGCCATGAAGTTCTAAGCCTGCTCGAGAGGTAATTGAAGAGATGCTGGGCTCAATGGTGAAAGCTCGTGGTCTGAAGAGATCACCGACATCCTGGAAGGATGCCATGTTAGAAGAGTATAGGCTGTTGGGGAAGAAAAACCCAGCTAACTTAAGTGTCCCGATCCCAGATTTGGTCGGGACATATTTGGAATCAATGGCCGTGGTAAGTCTTCACTTATATTCTATTATCGAATACAATTTATTTACTTTGGTTCACTCTTGTACACGTGCAGAAGAGGCCTGAATCTAGCCTCCGCGATCCCGCTGAGCTGAAGTAATACTTCGGTCTTAAAGGAAACTCAAGATCAACTTGCCTTAACTCAGAGTCAAGTTGAAATAAAACAACAAGAGCTAGTTTCGTTTCGGGAGGAGCGGGACCATTTAAACGGGAATTGTTGGGAGCGGGAACTAATGTCTCGCTCCAAACTTCTCAAGCAGCAAAGAAGGAAATCAAATACGAAGAAGCTCAAGGGGTTGCTACTTCCGCAACAGTCCAGATTTCGGAATTAGAGAGTCAGACACAAGAGTTATCTGACGAGAGCAACATACTCATGCTTCAGTCCTAGGAGAAGAAAGATAATCTGAAGTCTAAGTTGACCAAGACCAAAGAAGATTTGGCCCAGCCGCTAACCGCAACAGAGGGATCGGTCTAAGAATCTCTTCTCTCTTTTGCCCGATCCCCCTTGTTTTTTGCTTTAGCAGGAAATGTCTATGGGGCAGCTGTTTGTCAATGCATGGACAACATTAAGGGCCAAGTTGCCAAGAAGTTCGGTTTGAACCCCGAAGACGAGTGTTGGGATGTGATAGATCTCTTGACCAATAATGAAGACTTGAGAGATATTCCAACACTTGATGACCTTCCCCTAGATAAGGATCCCAATTTTAAACTATTTGACCTGATGAAGAGATCGGTAAATGAGTTGGTTGAGGATCGGGAGAAAAGGTTGGAGGAGTTAAAAGCCTCGATTAGAAATCAAGACAAGGAAGATGGCCAACTAGAATATGAATATTTGTAACTTTCTATATTCTTGTATCATGTTGTCCAATTCCTTATGAAATACAATGCTAATTTCCCTCATATTTTTATGTCACAATTTAAATAAGACTAAACGAACTAAGTTCACGTTTATCATAAGAATTC
This sequence comes from Utricularia reniformis, assembly GCA_009725065.1. Lineage (NCBI taxonomy): Eukaryota > Viridiplantae > Streptophyta > Magnoliopsida > Lamiales > Lentibulariaceae > Utricularia > Utricularia reniformis. The sequence continues at coordinate 57,402 of RWGZ01001608.1, forward strand.
AAGCTTATCTTGTGTAAGATGATCACTTCTTTGATTTTTCACTAAGTATAAGTTCGAGGTTGGCCATTAAGCTTAAGCCCTTCGGTTATCTTTTATAACTTATGTTGAATTTTGGCTAAGGTCAGTAAGTTATGAATTCTCATATGCACGTAAGGATCACTTTTATTCCGTCCCTATGACCATGATAGTATTAAACGGTGTAACTCCGGTTCTCTATGAGTCCCATGACAAGCTTCGGCCGAGCTCCGGTTCAATATAAGTCCCGCGAAAGGCTTCGGTCGAGCCCTGGTTCTTCATAAGTCTCAAGACAGACGTTACTTGCTTTGTGATTGACTAATTTCGTCCATGTTATCTCTTCTCATGACAGAATACAAAAGCATAAGGGTCATTTCTGAAGGGTGAAAACAGTAGAATGGGATGTTTAGTTCGTAGTGAGTTATGAGAGTTTTGCGATCCATATGAAGCCTATTTAAGCACATGAGCATCTGACTCGTCAGTGTTGTCACTGCTACTTGGGAGCCTTACAGATGAACCACTACAGTCACTAGTCTAGACTCGTCCAAAAAATCCTAACTCCAGGATCGGTCACTCACCCAGCTAGAAATAGTTTGTATTACGCTTATTTGTATTCTTTCCATAATTGAGGAACACATTTTGGTTCATAATTTTCATTAATAATCAAAGATTTGCAAGAAATATCACCGTAAGTTAATGACATTTCATGTTCGGGGGATATCATCGCCGTCTATAGTTTCTAACTAATAAGCCCCCGCTTACAACTTTTTCAAAATTCGATAGGGCCCTTCCCAAATTCTACCCAGCTTCCCGACGTTCCTCTGAACCCTTATATTTCTAAGGACAAGGTCGCATTCAGAGAATTCCCTGGGTAAAACACGTTTATTATGGGCCCGTTCCATGGTTCGTTGATATGAACACATACGCACATATACGACTTTTCTTTTTTCCTCAATTATCTCAAGGTCAAGCGATCTCATTTCATCGTTCATATGCTCGTCATATTGAGTTATTCGAGGTGATCGAATGGCCACCTCCACTGGACTAACTGCTTCAAACCCGTATACCAAAGAAAATGGAGATTCAAGGGTCGTAGAGCGGGGTGTAGTCCTATAGTCCCATAAAACCTTATAAATATGATCGGGCCACTTTCCTTCCAAATCTTAAAACTTAATCTTTAATCCATTCAGTATAACTTTTGTTGGATACCTCCGTGAGTCCATTAGTCTGAGGATGAGCAATTGACGAGAAATGTTGGGTAATACCCAACTTGATACAGAAATCCCAAACAGTTTTTCCACGGAATTAGAGTCCATTATTTGATACCAAAGCTTGAGGTACTCCAAAGCGACTCAAAATATTTCTCCACATGAAATGCTTCACAACTCGGTTATAGATTATGGCCACAGCCTCAACTTCAATCCATTTGGAATAATACTCCACTGCTATAATGCAGAATTTCTGTTGCCCCACCGATCTACGGAACGGTCCCAAAAAATCAATTCGCATCTGACAAACGGACAAGGGAGTGGGGTCACTGACAATGGAGCCTCTGGTTGCTGTGGGACCGGAGCATGATATTGACAAAAAGCGCAGCGTTTAGTATATTTCTTGGTATCTTCAAGCAAAGTTGTCCAAAAGTATCCGGCTCTGATGACGCGATGATATAAAGCCAAGCTCCAAAATGGATACCGCATATTTCTTCATGAACATAAATCATGGCAGTTTCAGCTTCAATAGGGGACAAAAAACGCAAAAGCGGTCCCTCGAAACTTTCATGTCCGTTGTTTAAGACAAATCTTTTGGCCCAAAATTCAATCTTTCTGGCTTCCGAAGTGTTCTCAGGGAGATAGCCATTAGTTAAATATTTGATGGAGAGATCCATCCACGTGGGTTCCTCTAGAGTTCCAGTAACATCGATGCATAAAGCCCCGATTTCCTCAATCAACTGTTCGATCACTGGGATCTCGACCGAAGTATAGTCTTGAATATGGACCGATACAGTACCCGATCCTATGTTCGGTATACTTGCAGCCAATCTGGCCAATTCATTAGCAACCTTGTTCTGTTCCCGCGGTACATGGTCAAGTGAAAATTCGCTGAACTTCTTAGATAATTCCAGGACATTGGCATGATTCAATTTTATCATGGGATCATGAGTATCGTATCTTCCCCCAAATTTTTCCACAACTAACTTGGAATTTTAGCAACTCCCATCTTTCGAGCCAGATTCATTCCCGATAATACGGTCTCATATTCCACCATGTTATGTATTCCTGATAATAAGGAATTTAATTGAAAAATGAATAACATCTCATTGTAACGTAGTGAGGGTGATGCCAGCCTCCTTTCCTCCCAAGGTTGATCATTCAACATAAAAAATCCATCGATCATCCTCTTAGTTCAAGAATATCGCTGATCGGGTCATCTCAACCACGAAGTCAACCAGTACCTGAGCTTTGATCGCCCTTCGTGGCACGAATTCCAAATACATGGAACTGATTTTCATGGCTTACTTAGATAATCTATCATTAATATATGTGATTTAGAACTGCTTTCAACGGCTGATCAATATAAACATAAACATTTCGGCCTACAAAATAATGTCTTAGCTTGGATATCGCTTTCTTAAGTGCAAGCATTAATTTTCCAAGTTGGTGTATCTACTCTCTGCCGATACCAAAGAATGACTCACAAAATAAACATGCCTGTGAATATCAGCTCTAATGGAAACCAGAGTTGCGCTCATAGCGACTTCACATATACCCAAGTATGATCCCAAATGTTCATCGATGCTTGTACTCACCATCACAGGGTGAGCGCTCAAATAAGTTTTCAGTTCTGAGAAGAACCAGTCACATTCTTCGTTCCATTCCAAGTGACTTTCCTGAGTACTCTGAAGAAGGGCAAGACCCGATTTGTAGATCTAGAAATAAATCTGCTCAATG
>RWGZ01001609.1:0-28234 GCA_009725065.1 Utricularia reniformis
AGCGCGGTGATCGGAACAATCAAACGCGGCTCGTACGCAAAACCATGCAATTCATCGATCCCATTTCCGACCACGTACGGACACGGCGGAATCCATAACCATTGCTTACTGAAGAAATCAAATAGCAGAGACTTTTCAGATCCTTTGATAAGTATAACAACTGAATTTCCATGAGCAACGCAGTTAAACCCACGTCCATTTTCGATCTCTGAAAACTGATTGTAAAGTTGCTGAGGCATTCTCTCCATTTCCAGCCACATTCCGCCATTATCGTGCAACGTCCAAAGCCTTAAGCTTCTGGGTACATTAAGTTTACTCTTTTCAACAGACGCTACTAAGATCAACTTTCCTTTGCTCTCAACCAAGCTCGGAGAACGAAGAAATCTACGCATTGGGGCTTGAATTTTGCTCCATTGATTCAAAATTATGTTATAAGAAAGAACTGAAAATGGGCTGTAATTCATGCAGTAAAATCTTCCTTCAACGTGAACCATTTTACCAGATTCAAGACTACAAAGGCGAGGAAGAGAAGCGGTTGTGCCCCAAATTGAGTAAAACCCACCGCCGTCAATATGGAAGCTTTCTGAAGTTAAATTCTTAACGGCGTAAGGCGAGATTAAGTCATCGCCGGCGAAAGCTAAGTCTATAGACGAGTTAGTGATGGTTAAACCAACAGAAGGACAAAGTCTAGGTCTTAAGGTGGAAGGTAATTGAATTAAGGAACCCATTAAAGCATTTGAAAGAAGAATAGTTTTAGATCCAGATTCATCAGAAACCCAACAAATTAATCCACTAGAAGTAGAAACCGGAGAAAACCCAGTTGGGATTGAAGGAAACTGAATTCGATACCATCTTAAGGTATCTGGATCAAGAAGATAACCTTCATAGCTTTCTTTTAAAAGAATGCCATTGTTAGAAGCAGAGGTGCTTCTGTAAATATAACCTTTAAGATTCTTCTGCTTGAAGAAAATGAACCAATGACGAGAAGGAGAAAGCTGAAGATAAATCTCAAGAAAAACATTTGAGAATATGAGAGAGTACCATCTTTTACAGACAGATCGAAGTCTAAAGAAGGATGGAGGAGGAAGAAAAGCAAGTACACGATCAATTAATCTCTGAGGGAGTCTACTCCAAATTCTGCAATCCATTATAAAAGATGAAGATCCATCAAAAGTATATGAAACTGGAAGAGTAAAGTGAGGTTGAAATGGATCCATTTAAAAAGATTCAAAGTCCGACTTCTCAATTTCAGTGTAGTTGCAACAAAAAGACACTGGTTTGTTCGAGTTAGAGAAGAAGTGAATACTGAATAGATACATATGTTTATAAAGGAACAAGGAAAGTAGTGTAAAGCAGCAAATAGCAATTAAGAAATAGAAGTCGTCTGTTGATGTGAAGCAGCAGGAGCAGCGCCATCGATCTTTTTTACTTTGGGAATTTTCTTGTCAATGACGAGGAAGGAAATGAAGTGAAAGATGTGAAACTGACCAGACAAGACAAAAATAATAACTTGGGCAGTGCAGAAGAAAGCAAAGCAGCAAAAAACTTGTGAGTGAAAACTGAAAACTCTTTCTATTCTCAATTCACGAAATCAACACAGGATTTTTTCTAGGGTTTACAGACAACCAGACGCAGCTTAATTAGGATTAACCTGCTAAATAGCCTATTTTTAAAAAATTACAGAATAATAGGTTATATTATTAAAATATTGGTTAAACAGGGAAAACATTATACATCATATTTTTTCAATATTTTATATAGAGGACAAGTGAATTATTAGATGGTATCGTGTTATAATGTTAAATATCGATCGATACGTGAAAAAATAGATAGTATAGATTAAATTGTATAACTGTTATGACTAATATATGGTCAATATAAAATTTAATTTTTAAATTAAAAATTGATTTTATTCGCATTTTAATTTTTAAGGACGTGGAATAAACATGTGATTTTATAGTGTTAGACCTTGAGTTTCTCAAGTATGTCCTTAGAATAAGAATAACATCATTCTTTTAATATACAAATTAAATTTTGTATAGCCTTGATTCATATATATTTCATATCGATCGATACGTGAAATATATAGTGGTACTGGGTTAAATGTCAACCATCTGTCAATACATGAGATATTGCTAGGTACCAATGTTTTCTCATACACTTAGTAGTTGGTTATAGGGACCAGGTTTTACTAAGTCCGTCCTTAAAATACGAATAAAATCATTCTATTAATACACAAAATAAATTTAGTATAGACTAATATAGTAGTTATACAAGTTGAATAGGATGATCCCTTATTTCATATATTGAATAGTATAACCTTGTACTAGTTGGTATTTGATGTATATGAAAAATATTATTTATAAAATATTGAGTATAAGGTTATTCTCCAAATTAATTTGAATAAAAAATTAGTATTTAGCATTTAGCATTGTGGTTGATGAGTGTGTTAAGAGTGATAGATTTTGGTGATTTGTGAGGTATAAAGACCAAAAAAACAGTGACAGTGGGGCGTGTTGTTAACATCAAGAAGCATTAGTAGAAAAAGTAAAGTTACTAGTTACAGAAAATGTGGGTTTTGTTCAAGAAATGTCTCTTAAAAGGAAAACCTCTTTCATCCCTAAAATACTCTCTTTCAACTTGTCATCCCCAGACCTTACACTGCAACTATTCACTCACTCTACTGTACACTGTCCAATCATATTTTATTATTAAATAAAATATCCCATTATTGTCATTTTCATATGCAATATTGGATTGTTGCCATTTTCATACTCGGTTAACATTAACAATATCACTTTAAATACAATATTCCAAACTTTTAAAAGTATATATAACTTTGAAACCATTTTGATAAAATAATTAAATATTAATTTTTTTAAAAATAAAATAAAATTTGATATTTTGATTGAAAAACATTAGAGTCAACTCAATATTAATATATTGTATTTTTAATTTATAATATTTCTTTTTAATAAACATAAGTTATTTAACAAATAAAATACGATCATTCAATAAATATTTTATGTTATTTCACAAATACTTTTTTAAAAATGTGTTAATTGGAAAACTTGTCGTTAGAATCAAAGCCAATAATTTGGATTTTATGCGTCAAATACATAATTATTAAACTCAGAGAAAATTACAAAAAAATGATATTGACCATATTAGCTAATTTGGGATATCTTTATACCTTTTTAATGTTTTAGATCTATATAAATAATTATGATAATTGGGTGTTTTTTTGCATTTTCTTACATTTGAGGTACAATATTTATACTATTTTAAAATCATTATATAATTATTTAACTATGTTACCTGATACCAATGCAAACAATCACATCAGAAAACTCTTTTTCTCATAAAATAATTAAAATTAAATGACAATAAATAATATTTTGATCATACACTAATTTTCCTCACTGGGTCCATTAGAATTATATTTCCAGGTCCAGTAAAACAGATTCAGGCCCATAAAGAGGACTCTACTCGGATCCGGAAAGGTTTGGTTCAAAAGATCCGACCCATTACAAAATCGCATAGAGATTGGGCAAAATCATATTCTCCGTTGTCGCAGCCACTGGGACTTGGAGAACTTCCATGGCGTCTTCAGTGGCGAGCCCTTTCTTATTCTCAAAACCATCCATTTTATTGCGCGCCAGACCGAAATTATCGATGGATTTTTTAATTTCATTCCGCGCATTTCGCCAATGGTCTCCATGTTTCTCCACGTCCGCTGCACCTCTTAGTCAAAAGAAGGTTAAAGCGTATGGAAGAAATAGCGACTCTGTGGTCGATTTTTCTAGAGAAGGTAGCGCGATTCTTTACAAATTTTCATTTTTTTGTTGCTCTTTCGCTCCAAGATGCTGATTTGCTTTTACTAGGAATGTTCGAATGTGATCAAGCCTTGTTTTTGGCATAATTTGTCAGTTTTGGACCTATACTTTTAAATTTTGAGTTCAAGAGTAATAGAATTGTTGATTTGAATATTTCAATGATGATGAATTCAGATTTTGAACGAAAATAAAATTATTTAAAAGACTATTTTTCGTCAATTTTTTCTGTTCAGTTTGCATTCATTTATTTATGTGATGATTGGAAGCTTAAATGTGCAGAGATAGTGAAGGATGATCCATCGAATAATGTTCCGGATTCCATTTTCTGGAAGCTTGGCTTGCAGCTTCATCGAAGGGATCAGCATCCACTTGGCATACTAAAGAATGCCATACATGGATACTTCGACAGCAACTTCCCCAATAAGTTTGAAAAGTTTGATAATCTGTGCCCAATAGTTTCCGTAAAAGCGGTACGTGGTAGGATAACAATGGTTATATTCAAAATATTTGCTCTCTTACGGATACGAGATTTGTGCATTTTTGGTATAAATTGAAGAAGTTTGCCTGTTTCTTTGTGGACACCATGCTTATCTCCTTCATCTATTCAGTGAATGATGTTGTGTTGCGGTGTTTCAGAACTTTGATGATGTGTTGGTGCCTGCTGATCATGTTAGCAGGAGTTACAACGACACATATTACGTAGATTCGCAAACTGTGCTCCGGTGCCATACGAGCGCCCATCAAGCTGAGTTGCTTAGGGAAGGACACACTCATTTCCTGGTTACTGGAGATGTTTACCGCAGAGACTCAATCGACTCTACCCACTATCCTGTGTTTCATCAGGTTCTTATGATTCCCACTTTAAAGTACGACATGATGCTTATCCCGCCTGCCTCATCACCAATCATAAAATTCATTTGATTATGTTTCTGTATTGCTGCAGATGGAAGGAGTTTGTGTTTTTACTCCAGGTGACATAGAGGGTTCAGGCTCTGATGCAATGTCATATGTAGCTGAGGATCTAAAGAAATGTCTCGAGGGTTTGGCATGTCATCTATTCGGTAAGCTCTATCATTTTCAGTATAGGCAAAGTTTACCATCAAAATAATATTTTTCGTGTTTCTTTCTGAAATTTAGTCGAGGATTTACATTTTGATTCATTTTCTTGTAAGGAGATACTGAAATTTCATTTGATGCATCTTTGAAATCATGTTAAAAAAATTACAGGAAGTGTGGAAATGCGCTGGATCGACACTTATTTTCCATTCACCAATCCCTCGTATGAATTGGAGATATTTTTTCAGGTTTTTAATGCCAACTTTAATCCATATTTGCTTTGGGTCAATTTGGATCTTCGCAATTGCAATGATGATTCGAGTTTTATAGCTTCACAGCAGAACCTTTTGCTGCCAAGCACAGCCTAATTTTCTTTCTAGCTATATAATAACTATGAATCTCTTCCAGGAAAAATGGCTGGAAGTCCTGGGATGTGGAGTAATGGAACAAGAGATTTTGAAGAAAAACGGCAGAATAGATAGCGTTGCTTGGGCGTTTGGCCTTGGGCTAGAGCGGTTAGCTATGGTTTTATTCGACATCCCCGATATTCGTCTTTTCTGGACAACAGACGAAAGATTTACCTCACAGGTATCATCATACTTTTGCTTGGATCTCTAATGTATTCATCTCATTTCCTCTTTTTTCCCATTTAGTTCTCTGAAAAACAGCTTGGGATCAAGTTTAAACCATTTTCAAAGGTAACAACATACTGAAACTTAAGCTTTAAAGTTTCTACATCAGTTACTGAACGCAAACTCTGCTGCAGTATCCACCATGCTACAAAGACATGAGTTTCTGGATAAACGATTCATTTACGGAGAACAATCTCTGCGAAGTTGTCCGAGGAGTCGCCGGTGATCTCGTCGAGGAGGTGCTGGTGGTTTCTTTAGCTGTATTTTGCGTTAAAAAACCGGCAAATGTTCATTTGTGATCATCTTTTCAGGTGAAGCTGACCGACGAATTCACAAACAAGAAAGGTATGACGAGTCACTGCTACAGAATTGCTTATAGATCAATGGAACGGTCGTTGACGGACAAGGAGATCAACGATTTACAGGTACGAGATTTCCCGGCCATGGAAATTTGAATTTTGATTGGTTTGAAATTCTAGTTTAAGCTTATGAAGAAGCATATTTGCAGTGGAAAGTGCGGGAGCAAGTGGAGACGAAGCTGAAAGTAGCTTTGAGATAATGTCCGTGTCCGGTTCAGTGTCAACGGTGTTATATTTATTTTCATTATACTATAGATGGAAATGTATCAAAATAAAATAATGATTAACAATTTAATTGAGTAATTTTTATGTTTTTGATTTATTAATTAATTTAATAATCATATTCATTTTTTTGCTAATTTTCTGGAATGTTAAGTACGTAAGCATAAAATGCAAATTTTAATTTAATGAAACTAAGGGGGTCAAAGTGATATTTTCAAATTTTGTGGTAAGAAATGGGTTTACATTTTACCGAGGTAGGGTATGAGAAAATTGGAAAGCTGATTCGAGTTGCTTCTCACCGGTGCAAAACTCGACGATGTTTCTCAAATGGGCGATACGGTAGAATTTCATTCCAGTATGGGTTTCTTGTTTGATGATTAGGTTTCAGATTGTACGTGCATTTTTTCCTTGGCGATATGAGATTAATGGGGGTTGTCCAGTTTGTTTATATGCAGCAGCACTCAAATTGTTTTTCATCGAACAATGATCTTTCTGTACTGTGTGTTGATTAGAATATTGATTTGCTTGTGGTTAATTTTAAGGTTTTTTCCTTATTCTTCATTGATTTGCAGGATGTAGCTTAAATGGTGCATGTTTCTGGTTAATTTAACACTGAAGCTTTTGTTGGTAGCTGAAAATGAATTTTATCGCCAGAGCAAGGTATCATTTGCAGTTTAGATACATCGGAAGTCATATCTCTTCCCCAGTAATGTTTGCTGGTGGGATTAGAAACTTGGCTCAACCTGCAAGAATGGATGATGAAGAGCAGGAAGAACTAGTTGATATTGACCAAAGAAGGCTTCCAACTGATTATGATCCCGCAAATTTTGATCCAACTGAACATCGTAGTCCTCCAAGTCTGAGGGTTTGGAGGCTTGTTGATGAAATCTCTGCACTAAACCTTATAGAAGCAGCAGAACTTTCATCTATTATGATGCGTAAATTGGGCATGAATGAGGCCCCTGTCGTAGGAGTCATGAAGCCAGGTGCTGCTGGAGTAGTAGGATCAAAAACTGCGGCAACTGCACCTGAAGAAAAGAAGCCTGAGAAAACAGCCTTTGAGCTGAAAATGGAATCTTTTGATGCAGCTTCAAAGCTCAAGGTAATTAAGGAAATAAGGACTTTCACAGATTTGGGATTAAAAGAAGCCAAGGACTTAGTTGAGAAGCTACCTGCTGTTCTTAAGACAGGTGTATCTAAAGAAGAAGCAGAAAAAATACTTGAGAAAATGAAGGCTGTTGGTGCCATTGTTGTTATGGATTAATTTCCTTTGAGGTTGTGTCAAATTCTACGATTCAAGATGTCGAAATCGAAACATTTGAGTTCTATACATAGAAGATTTGGCCAACATTCAAGAGACTTTCATGAGGCACATTGAATATCACACTATTCTCCCTACATATCTTTCTAAGAAATGCATACACATAATCTATAGCTATCTTCTTCACGAACATCGACCCCTGTCTTGCTCGAACCACAGTGTTTCCCATAATATGAACCACACCAGTATCTCTACACTGGTTTAGGAATTCTAACTCATCGCCTTCACCTTCAGTTTGGCCGCTATCGTTCCCCGACGATGTCATTGTAGTTTGTACACGTATTGGTGATCCGGCTGGGACAATCGAGTCGCTCGATGAAGCAGTAAGATCAGTGTAAGGAGCGGATGTTTGACCAATATCTTTCATCCGCAAATCTTTTGCATGATGTGTTTTCTGATCATATATACTGTAACTCTCCGAGTCCGAGCATCCTTCCATCATCGATTCAAGACGAACAAACATGAACAAATTATCGAAGAGCTTTCTCTCAAAGTCTTCATCTTTCTTATGAAGATCTTTGTATCCATACCTCGCAACACAACGGAACATGTGGTAATTCTTCGGTCCTATACGTTTAACCAGAAACCTTTCGTCTTCGGGTACTGTGTAAACTGGTAGATACTTAACGCATAAAAAGATCACTACCGAATGCACGGCCGGTAAATTTGTTATGAAGTGCGAAAAAATACGAGGAACTCCACTAGCCAGCTCGGTATACACAAGTCCGATACCGGGCACACGCACCAAGCCTAAGCTCGGTCCAAGGCCTAAAATCCAAGCCAAAGAAACTTTGCTATGCAACTCAAACTCATATCTCTTGAGTGTACCATAATGCCAAGTATACATTATGAGAAGAAATATAGCAGCAATCACCCACGGTACCCAACCGCCTTGGTCGATTTTGAAGAGTAATGACGAGAAATACGTACATTCGACAACGAGAGATAAGCCGGTAAACAGAACGACTAATATCCAATGACAGTGCCAAACTAGTAACATCACAAGTGTCATTAGAACTGTCGTAACCAACATTACAACACCGACAGCAGTACCTGATTCGAAGTATACGAAACATGAGAAATATTAATTGTTTTTCGATGTTTTTCGAAGATACGGTTAAAACGTACCATAAGCATTGCCAATCTGGCTTTGGTTTCCAAATCCAGCAGTAACAGCAATGCAAAGAACCATAAGGATCCAGTTAACATCAGGAACATATATCTGGCCGAGGAACCTTTTCGACGTATGAACTACTTTAACTCTCGGGAAACAACCGAGCGCATTCGCTTGCTTAATTATAGAAAATGTTGCAGATATCGTGGCTTGACTCGCAACAATAGCTGCTAAAGTTGCTACTATGAAAACTGGCCAGTATATTCTTTCTGCAATCACAAAGCTGGAATCTGATCATATTCCGAAATCCGAAACAAAACAAAGAAGCACATCGAAACGTACGTGGAATAGAACGATAGAATGAATCGCGAACATGCTCTTTATTATCCATTAAGTAAGCTGCTTGGCCAGTGTAAGCTAATAGGAGACAAGGGAAGACAATAAGTGTAAATGCGATCTGTATCGCTGCAACCGGAAAATGAGCAAGATCAGCGAAAAGTGCTTCGGTCCCTGTAATATTTACAAGTTACACAATATCTAAATCAACATGAGAAGTGAAGATATGGTTAAAACCTGTGATGCAAAGCATGATTCCACCGAGAGATGTCCATCCGGTTTTCTTTGTTCTTCGAAAATAACGATAAATGTAAACGGGAGAAAACGCCTTAAGAACTGAGCTATCGTATTTGAATATATTGAATATACCAATGCCTCCAATAACAAGAAACCATAGTAGTACAATAGGAGCAAAAAGCCAGCCAACTCTATCGGTACCATAATGTTGCATGCTGAATAATCCAACGAGTATTATAACAGCTACGATCGTAACAACCTCTGTATAACGAAAAGTGAGAAAATTTACATATGCTGCTAAAACTATTATCATACATACCACTAGGCATCTTTGGATGATCTACACTGATCCCTCCGGAAGCAGAAAGAACTGTCGAAATTTATTTGAAATTAAACGAGATAATGCACATTTAAGACGAGGCAGAGAAGGTAGGATTCGGGAAGGGAAAGTACCGGATATGGCGGGAGTTAGAATTCCATCACCAATTACCATACATGTTCCTACAAGAACTAGTATGAGAAGAGCAGTCCTTCTGAATGAGTCAGCTTCTAGCCATTTCTTGGTTTTACCAGGAAATGAATGCTCATGGAATGTGCTACGGCTATACGTTGTCAGCTCCTCATCCGTCCGATGTTGATTCGGGATTGTTTTTAACTTTGCATGACGGCAAAGCAGTGAGTAAAGTGCAAGAGTTCCTCCTTAAAGATAGAGATAAAGTTAATATTGAAATTCAGGATTCAATGGATTGGAATGATGTTGATAAGAGAAGTGAATCAAATTGATCAAGTCAATTACAGTTAACAATCAACCAAAATGAACCAACCATACCTTGGTTATTGTCGTTTGCTCGGCATACGATAAAAACGTACTTGAGTAGAGGTATGAGTGTCAAGGTATATATGATCAATGAAAGGGCTCCAATAATATCCTCAGTATTATCAATTCCTTGTGGAAAAGTGTTGTAGAACACGTATAATGGAGATGTTCCAAGGTCTCCGTATACAATTCCGAGGCTCTGGAACGCAAGCCTCAGGAGAAAAAATGCTGAAAAGTTCTGCACCATCATACAGAATATGCATATTCATCATCAACAATCTCAATTACAAAAAACACAATACTTTACATCAATATCTTCCTTCAACTATAATACCCAAAAATATCAAGACAAACTAGAAATAATTACAGTTAGGATGTCCAAAGGCAAACAAATCATGGGAAAAAAAGAGCAGATAAGTAAGAAAACGAGGGAAGTTTCACTTTTCAAGATTCCAATTCTTTAGAATGAAGAAAATTCATGGTTTATTGAGTATTTTACCTTCTCTCTATACATATTCTTAAGCTTCCCAGCTTCTTCTTCCAAAGGCTGATCAAGCTTCTGCTCCAGAACCCACATACTTCCTTTTGTTCCATTAGTTTGATCTCCAGATTCCAAGCTCATTTCCTTAGAACTACCAAATGGGAATTTGCTCCAAAATAAAAAAAAACCCAGGTTTAATAAAGAAAATTTAAGAGCAAATTTTCCTGTGACACCGATTAAACAGTAGAAACACTTGGCCCAATCGTTTATTTACTTCCAAAATTCACAGCAAGAACAGAACTTTGTCTTCTGTTCCACGGATAATTGTCTTATCATCAGACAAACAACGGTAAGTTAAGAAATAAGACTATCATTAAATTCCGCACATATTCCAGTTTCATAGAATAGTCAGTCGGTAAGTGATAATCATGTCCCCGCATGCTTTATCCCACAACGTACAATCCTGAATGCAAGATGTACAATGTGTAGCTATTATGTTTAACCACTATGAAGTTGTTCTCAAACAAATGTGGTAACATTGTCTTACTTAAATAAATATTATATGAAATCAACGATCCCTAGCTATCCACGTGTACGGTTGAGAGAATACTTGAGTACACACGTTTTCTATTTTTGTCAACTGTGGTAACAAAATAAATAAATGACTTTTTTTAGTTATCATTAACGTCAGGTTTACCTAATTCTAATTTAAATGCCGTACAATTATGTAAGTAACCGCGTGAACATAGATAGTAATTGAATGTATTATTATAATAAATTAGGTAAACAAAATTAATTGACTTTTATGCATCTTTATCCAATTAACAACTTCCATCAGGGATAGCGCACAATACTTTTATATTTATATTAAATAATAATATAAAATTATCAACTAATAATTGTTGAAAATAACTAATAGCAATATAAAATCACACTACTCAAAATTATAATACATATTTTAAAAATAGATACTATTTGGTAGGAAACTTCAATGACACAATTACCCAAATGACATCACAAATTTAAAGTAGACATCCAAATTTTTTTAAAATGATGTATTTAAATCTCGAAATTTCAAAAGAATTTAATAATTACCAAAAATTGAATATTAATTATTTTCCATCTATTTTTCATAAACGATTTTCAACAATTTATGTGTTAATTTAAATTTTTTTAAAGTTTAACGTTAAACGTTAAGTGATTTTTAACATATGATATACTTAAATATTAACAAGTGTAAGAATAAAAAATGAATAATTTTGAATTTTCTGGAATGAAATATGTGATTAAAAAAGATAGATGACATTAAATTTAAAAGTTTAAAAATCTATATTACAAATTATAATAATTTGGTGTATTTTTTTTATAATTTTAAAACTTTAGAAAAACAAAATTTACTCATTGATGAACGTATTACAAAATACACTCAAGTTTCAACATGAAATATAATATGATTTGCTTTAAAAAATAATTTAAGTACAAAATATCTTAGGTTTGTGTGCCCGGGTCAGCTTTTTGTGTGCCCACAATGACGTGGATTATGCTGTACAAACTACAAAGATTCTCATCCTATTCCCAAATGGTCCAGCTGTCGGTTTAATAAATATCGATCAATATATATTTCAATTGAATATTAGATCGTTTTATTTAATTTTTAAAAAATATGTATGAAATTTATAAAAAAATTTATTCAAAAGAATAATATATTTTTTGAGAATGAATTATAAAATTATATATATTTTTATATTACAAATAATATATTTATTTTATTATTTCGATATAAATCTAACCTATAAACACGATAAATCTAACATGAAAACTTGACAACCCATAAAAAAAGTGATAAATAAGCGCTTCAATACTTTCGAATCGCCACAATGGTGGAAGAAAAATAAAGGTAACAAAAGCGATGCGATAGTAAATGCGATCTGATAGTAAAAAGCGATGTGATAGAAAAATAAAGGCTCATAGAAAGGGAAAAGCGAATACGAAAATAAGGTAATAGAACTGAAAAACGATGAGTTCAAATCTACGTTACCAGGATTTTTTATTTTTATAAAAATTTACGAATCTGATTCTCTAGGATTCACGATTCTCTATAAATTTTATAAGTGATGTAATATTTATCAACTTTTAATTATTTTATTAATTTTGAATTTTAACAAACTTTTAGTTTAATGATAAATTATTTATTATATATTGGGTACGTTTGGAACAACGTTTGATAAATAACGGTGAGGTGAAATGACTGTGTTGTGAGGTGAAATGATCGTGATTTAAAAAACCATTTTTTGAAACAGCGATGTAGTGATCGTGATGTCGTAAAAAGACTTTTTTGCCCTTATTTTTAAATAATTGTGTATAATTTTAAAATTAAATTTTGTATTATTTTATAATAAATTCGTTATGTTTAAAATTATATTATTAAATTGTATATATATATTTATACTTTGAATATATAATTAATAGAATACAATAAGTTATTGATAAAAATTAAACTATAATTTATCGAGGGTAAAATTGACATTTGGAAGGTGCATTCTGGTGGCCGTTGGGTTAAACCAACTGTGAATTCACCGTTGTTTTCTACGGTCGCACGAACGCAATTATTAATGATGTTTGGTTAAAATAGAATACAACTGCGGTGCATTCACCGCACCGTGCGGTGGAAAGCTCTTCCAAACAACACCATTATGTTTATAATTTGATCATGATTAAAATATATTTTATCAATAATTATGATTATTTTAACTTATAAAAAATTATAAATTATATAACTAAAACAATTATTATAATTAAAAAATTTACAAATCCTTATTCGTATTCTCTAACGGATTATGGTGGTAAAATACATTCACACCATTCGGAGGAATTCGCGGCCAAATAAGCATCTTGTTGGATTAGTGAAAAGCGAGCGAGCCAAAATTGCAAACGAAAGGGGGAAAATCAACGTTAGGGTTATGAAATAGAAAGCTTTTGGGGATTGCTTCGGAATCTCAACTGACTCCTTGATGATATCCCCAATACTCAAACATTGGAGCTGCTCTGCCGACAGAGCCATGGGGAACAACGAATTCGTTCCTAATTTAGGTCAGAACTGGAAACCAAAGGGAGATGCATGCCTAGTATTATTTGATTTTAGAAACTTATTAGAAATGAAACTTTCTTGTAGAGGAATGTTGTGACGTCCCTGAGTTGATAGAGTACGGAAAGAATACGAAGAAATATGGGCTCAGAACCTAGGCTTGAATCCATTATATATTGGGCTTTGTTTTGTTAATTATTAGGTATAAAACCTTTGTATTGCACTTGCGAAGACATATCGGATATTATGTTATTTTCTATCTTCCGCTGCCTTCTTCCCCAATTCCTCTGTTCTTCCTTAATTCCTTCTACCTCTTCATAAGCGTTCTTATGTCTGTTCCGCAGGCGATCTAAGAACGTGACAAATGTCATGCTAATTGTCACAGTTATGCCATTTTACTTTGTCTTGTGTTCACATTTCGAAGTTCACAATATCTCAACATTAGCACTCGGGGTAAGCACATTATGATGTATGTAAGTAGAGTGTCAATCTATCCCATTTCATAAGAAAAGTGAATCATATTGAAAATGATAGATTAAACTAATTATTTATGATACTGCTCTCCTTATAAATTTGAATATTTATTATGTGGTAAAATTTGGATCAACATCTTCCTTGTTGTCTGGTTCATGGTTGCATATATCTGTTTTCTATTTCATTACAGATCTTGTAATGATCTGCTGGCTTGTTTCCTTCTTTAGGTGGCCTTGAATATGTAAGTAAGCAAACTATCTTTCGTGAATGGTTTCATTGAAACTCATATGTATGTCGTTTTTGCTTTCAGATCGTTCATCACTCGCTTTCGGGAGTCGGTGTTGTGTATTCGATGTTAATCGGAGAAGGGCAGCTTTACACATTCATGATCCTTTTATTTGAGGCTACCACACCTGGGATCAACTTAAGATGGCAATTTATCTTTAGTTTTGAAATAAGCAATTGATCGAATTGTTGAGAATGGTATTCTACATCGATTGTGGAAATATAATTTTTATAATTTATAAGTAGAGTGATATATTTTCAACATGTTTACATAAACCATGCTCATGTAACTGGATAAAAACGATACATCTTGTTCTTGTCTACTTTTTTCCATTGGCTCATCGTAAACAAACAGTCGTAGGTGATGAAAATGCACACTTTTGGGTTCGTCTTGGCAGTTTTCGTGCTGTTGGCATTGACTTAAATGAACTTAATGTGGTTTGGGAGGAGCAAATAGAGAATATGATCTTATTGTGTAGTGTAAGTGTAAGAAACAAATGGACTTATGTATTCTAATCAAATGATACTTTAAAGTTGGGAGTTAGCCCGATCCTTACAAATAAGGTCATACAAAATGAGCTTGATCGATCTTGGATTTAGGGTTTATGACTTGGTCGATACAAATTAACTTGTTAAAAGGTTCAATCATATTTTTAACTCAATATGTCAATCTATAAGCTATACTCATTTTAATTTACAAATGTTTTATATAAAATGAATGTATAATACAATTGAAACCTTAAATTTCATTGAATTATCAACCCATATAGTAAATAAATATGAAAATTTAACGATGGTTCTTCATACATACGGAAAATGGCGGTTTCGATCCCCAAATTTTGATAATTTTGGCAAATTTAATTCTCAAAGTTTTTTTTGGCATATAATGTCCCCAAACTTCGATTAATTGGCAAAAATCATCCCTATAGTTTACACAATTTGGCAAATTGAATCCCCAAAGTTCATAACTAGTCTCCATAGTTTGAATAATGCAAAACATGTCCTCGTTATTTAAAGTTTGTGGCAAAACTAATCCCCAAATTAAGATAATTTGGCAAAAATGGTCATTATTTCATTTAACAGACGTTAAATCTAACCTTCTAATCCACATTTCTCATTTTACTCGCATCTACACTAAACCCTCCGACCTCCCTCAACCCTTCGCGTTTGGAAGCCGATTTTCGCCATTTTCCTCCCTGCCCCTTGTTTGGAAGCTTATAAATTCGAAATCGTGGGTTCGGCTAAGTAGCCCTGGATCTAGTAACCCCCCAGCATGTTCCCGCGCTTGGCCAGTGCAGCACTATCTAACTCTTCTTGTTCCGAGGATATTGTTACTTCTTGCAAAATGGGCATATAAAGAAAGATGGGTGCCCCAGAGGCAGGTTCCTAGAGGCAATAAATCATCAAAGCAAAAAACCCCTTACTCTACATCTGTAAGTACTCTAATCAATTTTGCTTCGAATGCCTAAAGATTAATTGATTCCATTTTGATGATGTAACAGGTTTTGAATCCGATTTTTGCAGCATTTGGTGTTAAGCTCACAGATACATTAAACCCTCTGCCTTCCCTCAAGTGCATTTCGCTTTTGGAAGCCGAAGTTCACATTTTCCGTCTCTTGAAGCCGCATTTCGCATCAATATTGGTTAGTCCTCCGCATTGTGGTTTATTGGCTGTTCAATATGCGTTAAATACCAATTTTTGCATGATTCATGTAAAAGTCCTTTAAAAATTACTGCAACTGTCGTTGATTTGCAATGTATTTGCTTTAGCTACTACAATATTCATATATGAAGAAATAGGTGCTCATGGTTATGCTTTAATGATGACATTAACTTTAGTTGTAATATTATAAAATACAACATTGTTTAGTTTAAAAAATTACAGAATATGAATCATGTGTTATATGTTCTTAGTCCTAGGTATTCAGAAAAATGACTTTATAACCCGTTGGAGCCCAAAATGTATTTTAAAAGTATGTTTTATATGTCAAAGTCGAAAAAATACCAGAATAAAATGAACATATGAACACCATTTTTAGAATAGGGAGTAGATAGTATATACATTGATGAAAGTTTGGTTTATTTGACATTATTTCAACATGCATTATATTTTGACATTAACTTGACATTGAAAAAAGTTTGGTTTGTTTTACGTAGTTTCTTTTTGAAATCTGCATTATGGGATCAAGCTCAGAGGACATTGCTGGATCGTACGCCCAGAGCAATAGTGATATACGTATGGTTTATTGTAATTTACTTCTAACTATATTTGCATTACATCAATTTCTATTTTTTCAATGTAGATGAATCCAAGTCAAAAAGCGATCGCCACTCATCGGACACTAGTGGAATCGATTGGTCAGGTGATGAAGTGGACAAAAATGATTATTGCAATCTATATGACAGCGATTACATGGACTTGGACGAGTGGCGCGCTAATGATACAGACGAGAATCTACGAGATGTTCCTATTCGTGATAGTAATGTTGATGCAGACCCCTCCCATTCAACAACAACTACACAAAAGAGTAAATTGATCTTCGACCCTACTAAAGGACTTAAGGAGAAACATATAGTGTAAGTTAATTGGTAGTTTCCTTACAATTTGCTTAATTTTATAAACAATAGACTCATCCTACCTGCAGTAAAGGGCTATGTTTTGAAAGTAAGAAACAAGCAAATGAGGCCCTTGAAGACATGTGCATAAAGGCTGGGGTAGAGTTTCGTTTTGTGAAGAATGATAGGTACCGGTTGGTGGTACGATGCAAAGGCATTGCACAACGAGAGTGTCCATGGTACGTCAACGTTTCGATGAGAGACAATGTTGTTATGTGGTGTGTGAAGGGAGTCAACCCACACGAGCCCCAATGTCATAGGAAAGCATTAAATTCATCAGTTACATCCAAATGGGTTGCAAAGAAATACTATCAGAGGTTCTTGGATAAGCCAGACATGACTACGAGAGACTTGTATGCTGATCTTAATAGAACTTTCAATTAAAATTAGGGAGACATAAGGTTAGAAGGGCACGTGATGCAGCTCTTAGACTTGTTCGCGATGGATCACGGGCGGCTTTTGATGACATTCGAAGGTATTGCATGCAATACATCCTCAGTAACCCTGGATCCACAATCGTCATGAAGGAAAGGAATTCTCGTGGTTCGGTTGGGTACACTCGTTTTGAAGCCATTTACATCTGTCATAAGGTAAAACAATTATATTGGTGTACTACTAAATACAATTATGTGTTAATATGTTTGTTTTCTATTTTGAAGGCATGTCTTGATGGATTTAGGGATGGATGTCGATCAATCATATGCGTTGACGGTACACATACCAAGGAGAAAGAGCAAGGCCATATCCTCACAGCATGCGGCTTGGATGCTGATAATGGTGTCTTTCCTATTGCTTATGCAATTGTTGGAGGGAAGTCTAAAGAGTCTTGGCTCTGGTTTTTGGAGTTGCTTCAAAGAGATATTGGCATACCTTCTGAAGATCAGGAATCGTTCACTATTATCTCGGATCGTGGACAAGGATTGATCCATTCCCTGAATGTATTGTTCCCGGGATGCGAGGTATTATTTCCATCATTGTTGGAGATTTCGTATGTCATAGTCATGTCTAATATGTTTATAGGTTCGTCATTGTGTGAGACATATTCTTAAAAATGTGTCTAAAGCTGGCTTCTCAACTAGACCCATCGAAATGGCAATTTGGGCAGCTGCAAAGGCAACTACACAAGCAATTTTCAAGCAGCGCATGGCTGAGTTAAGGATAATCAGTCCAGGAGCATTTGAATACATGATGAAAATTCCTCGAGAACATTGGTGTAGAGCTTTTTCCGAACTTTTTGTAAGTCGGATTTGTTATTAAATAATCATGCAGAATCGTTGAATAGCTCACTACTTGAGTGTCGGGGGCGCCCAATTATGTGGATGTTGGATGACATTTGCACGTTATTTGGATAACGTATTCACTCTAGACGACTGTCCTCCCAGCGCATGGAGGATAACGATTTTGTCCTCGTGTGCGTGCGATTATTCGGCGATGCATTGAAGCAGGTAGCTTTGGGAATGTAATTCAGACTGACGATTGACATGCGACTTGGGAATTTGGGAGGGAAAGAGTGTCAGTTGATATAAGAAGTCGCGTTTGCACATGCCGGAAGTGGCAGCTACGAGGTTAGTCTCTCTAAGTACTTACAACTTATACCGATATAACCTTTATACTAATTATGTGTGTCATAATGCCAGGTATACCATGCAAGCATGCTAGTGCCGTTATCTTGGACCGAGGGGAATCCTGCTACACCTATGTGGACGCATGCTATAGCGTTGAACGATATCGTACAACCTATCAATATGGGGTATCTGGTTTACCGGGGCACGAGGAATGGCCACAATGTCCGATGTCTCCACCTTTGCCACCATTATTCAAACGCCGTAGAGCCGGTAGACCAAGAAAGATGTATCGTGAACCATCTAAAACCCCAACATCCCCGGCACGTAAGGTGAGATGCAAACGTTGCGGTGTCGCAGGACACAATAGAAGACGGTGTCCTAAATCCGAAGAAGACATCTTCTCTGGGTTCAAGGTAACGTATATTTTTGTAAAAGTATTTGCTAAACTTTTATTGATTTTTGGTGCATACATTATATATACAAGCAGGGCAAAGAATGTCACAAAAAACCAACCACAAAATCATATAAGNAATGTGTCTAAAGCTGGCTTCTCAACTAGACCCATCGAAATGGCAATTTGGGCAGCTGCAAAGGCAACTACACAAGCAATTTTCAAGCAGCGCATGGTTGAGTTAATGAGCATCAGTTGAGGAGCATTTGAATACATGATGAAAATCCCCAGAGAACATTGGTGTAGAGCTTTTTTCCGAACTTTTTGTAAGTCGGATTTGCTATTACATAATCATGCAGAATCGTTGAATAGCTCACTACTTGAGTGTCGGGGGCGCCTAATTATGTGGATGTTGGATGATATTTGCACGTTATTTGGACAACGTATTCACTCTAGAAGACTGTCCTCCCGGCCCATGGAGGATGACAATTCTTGTCCTCGTGTGAGTGCGATTATTCGGCGATGCATTGAAGCAGGTAGCTTCGGGAATGTAATTTAGACTGACGATTGGCGTGCGACTTGGGAATTTGGGAGGGAAAAAGTGTCAGTTGATATAAGAAGTCGCGTTTGCACATGCCGGAAGTGGCAGCTACGAGGTTAGTCTCTCTAAGTACTTACAACTTATACCAATATAACCTTTATACTAATTATGTGCGTCATAATGCCATGTATACCATGCAAGCATGCTAGTGCCGTTATCTTGGACCGAGGGGAATCCTGCTACACCTATGTGGACGCATGCTATAGCGTTGAACGATATCGTACAACCTATCAATATGGGGTATCTGGTTTACAGGGGCACAAGGAATGACCACAATGTCCGATGCCCCCACCTTTGCCACCATTATTCAAACGCCGTAGAGCGGATAGACCAAGAAAGATGCAGCGTGAACCATCTAAAACCCCAACATCCCCAGCACGTAAGGTGATATGCAAACGTTGCGATGTCGCAGGACACAATAGAAGACGGTGTCCTAAATCCGAAGAAAACATCTTCTCTGGGTTCAAGGTAATGAATATTTTTGTAAAAGTGTTTGCTAAAATTTTATTGATTTTTGGTGCATACATTATTGTTATGGTCCCTTTTTAGGGGGTACCAACAGTCGTCCGGTTCGTTCAATAAACGAACTCGGTTCTGATTTCTTTAAAATATGAAGACGATCGAAAGCTAGAAAACCAAAGTAAATACACGACAATTTATAGTGGAAACCCCGTGAATTGGGGTGAAAACCACTCGACTAAGAGCTGATTATGCTCTTAGCCTGCTCACTAAAGAAATGAATCAAAGTTCATACAAACAGGTTAATGAAAATGACGAGGTAAAGAAAGCAAGAAGAATTCGGCAGCGTAANCATTTGAATACATGATGAAAATTCCTCGAGAACATTGGTGTAGAGCTTTTTCCGGACTTTTTGTAAGTCGGATTTGTTATTAAATAATCATGCAGAATCGTTGAATAACTCACTACTTGAGTGTCGGGGGCGCCCAATTATGTGGATGTTGGATGACATTTGCACGTTATTTGGACAACGTATTCACTCAAGACGACTGTCCTCCCGGCGCATGGAGGATGACGATTTTTGTCCTCGTGTGCGTGCGATTATTCGGCAATGCATTGAAGCAGGTAGCTTCAGGAATGTAATTCAGACTGACGATTGGCATGCGACTTGGGAATTTGGGAGGGAAAAAGTGTCAGTTGATATTAGAAGTCGCGTTTGCACATGCCGGAAGTGGCAGCTACGAGGTTAGTCTCTCTAAGTACTTACAACTTATACTGATATAACCTTTATACTAATTATGTGTGTCATAATGCCAGGTATACCATGCAAGCATGCTAGTGCCGTTATCTTGGACCGAGGGGAATCCTGCTACACCTATGTGGACGCATGCTATAGCGTTGAACGATATCGTACAACCTATCAATATGGGGTATCTGGTTTACCGGGGCACGAGGAATGGCCACAATGTCCGATGATCCACCTTTGCCACCATTATTCAAACGCCGTAGAGTCGGTAGACCAAGAAAGATGCAGCGTGAACCATCTAAAACCCCAACATCCCCGGCACGTAAGGTGAGATGCAAACGTTGCGGTGTCGCAGGACACAATAGAAGACGGTGTCCTAAATCCGAAGAAGACATCTTCTCTGGGTTCAAGGTAACGTATATTTTTGTAAAAGTATTTGCTAAACTTTTATTGATTTTTGGTGCATACATTATATATACAAGCAGGGCAAAGAATGTCACAAAAAACCAACTACAAAATCATATAAGACGCCTCCAACTACAGCAGCTAACTTTAGTGTTTGTTATTTCACAAATATTACATGTATCCCCGTGGGACTAACATCATATTATTGTTCTATGTGTAGAATGTTTCGCACAGGCAGACCATGCAAAGCAGAGAGTCGAATGCTTCTAAAAACAACGATAAAGAGTCACATACTGTATTTGTTTTAAGCTTTCTGATTGAGTCGTTGTGGATTGTATATTGTACTTTTATATTGGTAGTTATTGCTAATGCTCTTTTGTAGGCTGCCCCTGTCCGAATGAAGGAAAAGACGAATCCAACCTTGTTTGATGTGTCTTTGACAGGGAGCATGCGGCTAAGTGTAGAGTTATCTAATGTGCATGGAAAAGTTTCGTTTTGCACAAACAAAAATGATGGCATACATGGGTACCAATTCACGAATCATGTAGTGCCAGATATCAGTTCAGAACCTCAAAATCTAGGAGTATATGGGCTACTAAGTGATGATATTGTCCAGAGCAGTATACAGTAAGTTTGAGTTTAATCTTGGTTTGATGATGGAATGTGTGTAATCTTTGTTTCCAATGCGCTGTTTAGGTCTATTATTTCTCTAATAGATCGTGCACGCCAGAAAGGATTTTGCAGTTTCATAGATGCAATTGTATTCGATGCGTATGTTAACGGGAAAGATCCTTTGCATTTGGCTGGTTTCGTTAAATGGGATGTACTCTGTGAGCATGAATATGTTATGATGCCAATTGTGACAGGGTAATGCATTTCGTATTGATGCTTAGTTGATGCTTTGTGATTTGATATATTACTTTGCAGGGGGCATTGGTCACTTCTTGTGTTTTGTTGTTTTGGAGAACCGAGATGTCGAACAATGATCATGCTTGATTCACTAGGAACAATGCGAAAAAACTATATAGAACCGGATGTGTACAGGTACGCCCTATGCGGTACTGATCTCCATGCATTTTTTAGGATTTCAAATGCATTGATTGTTTAGGTTATTGAGAGATGAATACAAATTACAACATGGCATCGATACAGAAGACATTGTTCATTCTATTCCTATTCGTTGGCCCGATGTATGTATCCATTAGTTTTAAGTTACACATGTGTAAATGGTAACATTCATGTCGTATATGTACCAAAGCAAAATGGACACTCAGAATGCGGCGTATATGTGTTGTATTACATATACCGTTTTCTGCATGACGCCGCAGACATCTATGCTCCAACCGGTTATCCTCATTTCGTAACTGCACATATTCTTAGACTACACTTCGTTGTGTCAATTCTTAAAACTAAAACATATGCAGATGACGTCAAGTTGGTTTACACTAGCGGACATCACCAAATTCGCCAAAGCACATATCCCTCCACCCATTAAAGCTTATCCACCAAGGCGCTCTTCGACTAGAAAACGTTAGCTTTTCAAAAACAATTAACTTTCTGCTTTGCTCTACGAAATACATTGTTGCATTCGTTTTGTGACTTTTGCTGGAGAAACATATGCAACTTTTCTATTTAATTAACATTTGTATTTTGTGTGAAACAATGTTTGAAATTGGTGTAATTCTAGTAAAAACTTTCACAACAACACATTAAAACATGTTCTGCATCAACATTTAATTAACAAACACAAACAACATTTCATTGTAAATAAGATCAATTATTACGTGATCAGTTCATTTAACAAATACAAACAACATTAATTTTAGATAACGTTAGTTTTCATAATATGTTCAAATGGTGTAACACAATTGTACGACCAGTGAACCACAATACTCTACGATCAACAAAACAATACCAACTTTTTTGGGTAATGAGGACTACATTTGCAACATTGTTGGAAGAATTGCGAAATTTTGAGGAATGTATCTTCTAAAAATTAAGAAAATAGTGGCGATTAGCCAAAAAGAACATTAAGGTGCGTAAACGCAATACTTACATTGGGTACCTATAAGTATCTATATTTTTAACGAATGAACGATGAAACATAGTACTTACGATAACCGAATTAACAACAATGTATTTGGGGTGTGTCGGGACTAAATGTGCAACATTTGCAAAAAGTTTAGGAACTTAATTGTTCAAAATTTTAAAAAAAGACTTTAATTGCCAAATTTTCAAAACTTTGAGGACCGTAATTGTCATTTTTCAAAACGTTGAGGATTTCTAACACCGTTAGGGACCTTATTTGCCAAAATTATGGAATTATGAGGATCAAATAAGCTATTGTTTTTGTTTGGGGACTAACATTGCCAAAATTAAAGAGTTTGAGGACTAATATTGCCAATTTTGAAAACAATAGAGACTAGTTTTGTCAAACCATACAAAAATCGGGGAGCTGTTTTGCCATTTCAAAACTTTGGGGATCAAAATTGCCAAAATTTTAAAATGATGGGGATTCAATTTGCCATTATCCCTAAACAATGGTGACTATATTTGCGCATCGCCCTTCTTCATATTTGAAATAGTATAAAGATGACATTTTCAAAATTTAAAAATTGTGTACTAAGCTCCCAACCTTTGGAAAACTATTTGTCGATGGTTCTCGTACACATTAAACGATATTCTTTTAAAATTTATGTTAGCCTTACATTAGGATCAAATATAATTATTTGTATAACTTTTGGGATCAACTATGCATTTATTAAACTTAGATTATATTTACAATTTTTAAAAATTAAGTGGATTAATAGCATGCATCATACTTTTTGAAATCGGTTCGATAGGTGAATCGGAAATCTCATATATTGGTCTATTGTATGGTCGGATCGGTTCAAACCGAATTTTTAAAAATATATATATTTACAAAATCAGTATATTATTTATTAATAAAATAAATTTAAGACCATAATTGTTTCATTAATTTAATTATAAATGAGTCAAGAATATGTTTTTCTCATATTTATTAAATATTGGACAAAATTTTGGATTATCAGGTCAAAAGTTTGGCCCAATAGGCTCAATTATAATTTGTCGAATTGTTTTTAGGATTTAGACAAAGATCGAATCGATTTTTTGATGTCGTGATTCAATTAGACAATTTTTTGGAATAAATAAGATTGGTGTTAGCATCGATTCACGGTTGGATCGATCTGAACCTTTCAAAAAGCATGATGTGCATTTTATCAACTAGAAGTGATTTGCATACAGTTTACAAACTTTGATTTATACTATTTAAAATTTTGATCCATTAACCAACACCACTCGTAAATAAATATATCCTTCAGTTTTTAAATACTAAAAATATTAAGAATAGCATAATACCGAGAGAATTGGGCATAATGTCACTGATTCTGGGGATGTTTCTAATTTTACCACCATTCGTGATAGGTAAACGTGAATTGGTATTTTTCCCCAATTCGTGATAGCCCAACGCGACCCGATTTAGGGTAAATAGAATTAAAAAAACATATTTTGTGCTGCTCGATTTAACGTAACGCGGGTTGCCAAAATATAAATATCTCATGTTTTCTTCTCTTAATCGCGAGTTGCCCTAATCTTTGCTCCCAATCGTGATTTCCTCTCCCAAACACAATTTCCGGCTGTGGGTAAGAGCTGATTGAAGTATTCGTGCCTTTCATTTGAGATACTTCCTCCCAATCACTTCTTCCGATCAAATTCCCGTTGAATCACTTTATCCTTGGTTGTTGCTGCCAAAGGTATGTTTTTTGGCCATATTTCGGATTTTTATTTAGAGCAAACATTCGATTTATTTACGATAATTTTTTAGGATTCGATTATTAGTTACGATAGTATTTGTGACAATTTGATTATTTGTTATGATATTAGTTGTTGTGTTTTGTTTAGGTATAATTTTGGTTGGGGCGAATTGATTAGTTACAATATTAGTTGTTACAATTTGATTAATTACGATATTATTTGTTATTTGTTATGTTAGTTGTGGTGATTTGTTATTATGTTAGTTGATTTTATTTGTGACCATTCCTATAGCATGACTGTAACTACAAATAGTATAATATATACCTTATTTTTCGTTCAATATGTATTCCACCATATCACAATCAATAAAATTCATTGTCATGTTACGGTGCTTACCACTTACGTTACCCGCACCACAAGAATGAGGAATATAATCTCTTGAAAATTGTCAGACATTATCTCTAGCATCACACCTTGCTCAAAGATGAAATACACAGTTTGTTTGATCCTTCAAAAAACACTCAAGCATCCAGTACTATGGTGTACTATCTACAACCTTAAATTGATAACGGCGGACGATATGAAAGTGACAAACAGAGAACTGAACATCTGATTTATCTTTGAAACCATTCCGACAACCAGATTAGGATTACATAGGTTGTATGAAGAATAAACAATCATCAGCTACCACATCGTCTCCTAAGCAATAAGTACTTGAACGAATGTCGGGAAAAACTTCTGACAATAGGCGTGCTAGCTTACAAGCATCGATTACAGTGTGAGACAATATATCATCCTCCATTCTACTGTCAGCTCGAGGCAGTTGAGGTTTAGTTTCACATTCATTCATATCTAAATCAATTAGTGGGGGGCATCGTCATGATTTTCAACATCTGTGTTGAATTCTGGTTGCATACCTACAATAAATAAATATTGTATACTAAAAGTGTAATGAATAATAATGTAACATTTTAGTATAAAAAATGAATTTCCTTAACTCAACAATAACTTCATAAAAGAAGACGACTCTGCCATTTGGGACGAATCATAATTATGATACATGTTAAAATTCCCAAACGGATCCATAACCTTCAAGTAAAAAAATAAATATATCAATACGAAACAGTTAGTCACAAATGATATAGTAATTAATCAATTTGTCACAAATAATATCTTAAAAAATCAATTATTCACAGTTAATAATTAAATCAATTTTTCACATTTAATAATATAATAACTAATCAATTCGTCACAAATAATATAGTAATTAATTTATTATAATAATATCGTAACTAATCAATTATTCATAACTAATATCGTAACAAATCAAATCGCCACAAATAATATCGTATCTAATTCATTCTTCACATCTAATACCATAATAAATTATTCACAACTATTATCATAACTAATCAAATTATAACAACTAATTTTGTAAATAATCAATTTATCACAAATAAAGTTATAAAAGTTTACAATAAGTACCAACACAAACCGGGGGAGCGATAACAGCGGGATGAAGATCTTTCGATTTGATTACCAACAAAAATACGACAACACCGGAAGGAGGAATCTCGGGAGAGGAAAAAATTAGGGCAAAACCCGAGAAGGAGAAGAAAAGACGAGGATGTTAAATAATACGCAATTCGCGTTAGGCTAAATCGAGCGAACTAAACGCAGTCAATTTACGTTAAATCGAACAGCGCAAAATATGTTTTTTTTAATTCTATTTACCCTAAATCAAGTCGCGTTTAGCTATCGCGAATTGGGGAAAAATTCCAATTCACGTTTCCCTATCTCGAATTGTGGTAAAATTACACACGCCTCAGAATCGGTGATATTATGCGTAATTCTACCATAATATAGAATATTTACATTTATTCCATTCAGAAATGAACGATAATAATAAATTATATTTATTGTGAATAATTAATAATAAGAATTCGATAAATGGGAATTAATTATTTAGGAGAAGACGGTTTTGCGTGGGAAGCGAGAGACTGAATGGAATTGGCGAGGTTGTTAATGGCGTCAACCAGTCCATTGATTCCTTGCCTGTTGATTTCTGCGTTCGATTCCTCGATTTGCAGACGTCTTTGATGCAGAATCGCCGATTCTCTGTGATGTTTATCGCCTCGCTCTTCGCAAGAACGGATCGCTTCGGCGATCATTACGCCGCTTTTGGTGATTGCAGAACCGATTTCTTGAATTACGCTGCTGCTGCCGCTTTCTTCGACTGTTTTTCTTCTCTTTGCAGGTGAATCGGAGTACTCGCTTGTCTCTGAATCTGAATTAGTGCAGGAAACTTTAGGATTTCGGGATGTGTTTTTTATTAGGATTTGAGGTTGCGATGACAGAGCGAGAATACCTACTGTCGGTGACGGATGAGGAAATTGGAAACTCGGAAGCTCTGATGACGGTTGATGCGGTAGTAGTAATAGTTTTGGTTGATTATTGGGATATTGCTGCACTGGGGATGGAGATAGGGGCGATTTCTCAGCGGAAGATTGTACAACATTGGCGTTGATTGAAATTCCTGGGGCACCACTGCATACCGCCGTTGCTCTCTGAGCTTTTTTCTCTACAGCTTCTACCAACGCTTCGTATATTTCCGGCAACATATTAGAAGGTAAATTGCTGTCTTTCCTCTCGTTCTTATCAATAATCCAATAAGATCTTCTAGAATCTTCTTCTCCTCCTCCACCTCTATACGGCGCCGCCGCTGCTCTCCTCTCATACTCCCTAACCTTCTTGAAATCTCTCATCAGATTATCCCACTTATCATTACATTGATTCTGACTTCTTAAACACCCATGCCTCCAGCAATAATCTTCAACCCATTTCCATCTCAACTCCGTCGGCTTCGACCTCTCACCACCGCCTTCCGCCCCTAACCTCCTCATCCTCCTCTCCTCATCCATTTTCTTCGCCTCAATCAAAACCATTGTCTCTTGAACAGACCAGTTTCCCTTTCTGTAATCCCTCACCGCATCACTATCCCTATTGCTACTACTCCCCACCTGATTATCCACAGTCAGATCCATGCACAAAAATAAACATATATTATCCTTCTAGTTGAACCTGAACCTGGTTAACAACTTATCATCACCACCATGGTAAAGCAAAAACCCAGGGCTGTGTGAAGGAGGAGGAGAGTAGCTAGAAATAAAGGAAGGTGGGACTCATTACAAGCAAGGCTAAGCAAGGCAAAGCATAATACCATAAGTCCAAACAAGTACCCATTCAAACTGACACATATCACCTCTCCACTTGACCTCCATACATTCACAACAGAAAAGAGCCAAGCAGTGGAAGGGAGAGGAGAGATTGGGATTAGATGAGATGATTCTTCATTTTTCTTTCTTTCTTTCGTTTGCCTGCCTGCATGGGACAGAAGAAAGACTGACACAGGCTGGCCAC
>RWGZ01001609.1:33926-60286 GCA_009725065.1 Utricularia reniformis
GTTACTAGGGATTATTGCTCTGGTTCTTGTCAAGATGCTTCTATGGAGAAACGGAGGCGATAACAAATCGGTGATCGAGAACAAGACTGTTATCTCTGTCCCTGTCCCAATTTCTCTACTGGGAAGTTAGTAATCTAAAACTTGCACATTTTCACTTGAATGCAAACCTGATCTTTTTTTCCTTGTATTTCCTTAGGGCATGTACCGACACAGCCGATGAGGACAGTTTCTTCGACATTACCACCGTATAATATTTTCACACTTGAAGAAATGGAAGAAGCAACGAACAACTTTGATGCATCTAATCTGCTGCAAGAAGGATCACAGAGCAAGGTAAAAACTTGTGTTGTTACCTGGAGAAGAGAAACTTTTATAACATAAACTTGCTGCAAAAATTCTCAGATGTACAAAGGGTGGCTTGGAAATGGCTCAGTTGTCTTGATAAAAAGCCTGAAGCTAAAACAGAAGCATTCCTCACAAGCTCTGAATCAACACATGGAAGTTATATCAAAATTGAGACATAGGCATCTTGTCAGTGTTCTTGGTCATTGTATTGTCACTTACCGTGACCATCCAAATACAGCAAGCACTGTCTATATTGTGCTTGAATATGTCACTAATGGATCACTCAAAGATCATCTTACAGGTACCCGAAACAACCGAGTTTCACAGTATGTGAACTGATAAAAGTAATGATTCTTTGCATATTGCAGATTGGAGAAAAAGGGAGTTCTTGAAATGGCCTCAAAGAATGACAATTATCATGGGAGTAGCAAGGGGTATACAGTACTTACATGCAGGAGGCATTGTTGGGAATGACTTGAAATTAGATAACATTCTTCTCGATGAAACTCTTACTGCAAAGATCAGCAGCTACAACATAAACTTACCCTCTACGGTTAACATTCATCCCCGTTCTTTAAGAAACCTACGAGTTCGAACCTCGGAGAAGAAAGTTTACCTGAAAAACTCACTTGACAAGCTTTTTCCTTTTAGGTTGGAGCAGAAAGCTCTCTAAACAGACCAGAAACCTCAAATCCAGAGTAACTGACTTTCTGCTTGAACTTTCTTGGATCTGCATTTTATCTTCTTCTTCTTGTTTTGTAGAAAATACCCAGAAAAAGAAGATATCTACCAACTGGGAGTTATCTTGATGGAAGCTATGACTGGAAGACCTACAACTGGGCAGCATGAAATAGATGATATCCATTTTCAGGTACATTCAATTCAAACTCAAAAAGCATCTGTGTTTGCGTTGAAAAGAAGCTAAGTGAGGACCATTTTATCTTGTTGCAGCTAGAGAGGAGCTTAGTAGAATCATCTTCAAACTTACGAGATCTAATTGATCCGTCAATGCGTGGTACATTCGTCTATGATTCATTGAAAACGGTGGCTCAGATAACGATCGACTGCTTAAGGAAGAATCCAGCTGAACGACCAACAGTAGAGGATGTGCTTTGGCATATGCAATATTCAGTCCAGGTACAAGAAGGATGGACAAGTAGTGGAAACCTTAGCGGCAATTTGAGTGGAAACCTCAGCGGAAGCTTCAGTAATAACCCCATCTGTAAAATTTGATTGCTTGTTCAGAATTTGATGTAACAGTGCATTCTATTCAAATAACAAGCATTTTGGATAATACTAAGAAGCAATTTTGATGTATACCAAGTAAAGAACCGCAAGTCATATTCAATTCTAAGAAAGCAGCTTAATTCTACGAATCAAGGAGCTTAAAGTAAGGAACAGAATTTTATATAAAAAGAAACATGTTCCACACAAGAAGTGATGATACACGATCAGATATATAATCAGAAAATTTTAGACGAAGAGGAGCAAACCAAACCATAAACCTTCGAGAGACTTGATCTACCAAGCTGAATCGGAGCTGCCTTCTCGTACGGACGATGACCTTGAATCCACGCTATTATCTCTTCCCAACCTAGACATGCTCCTACCAGTTTTAGGATGCATAGTTCCAGGACTTGAACTTCGATAACTTGCTCGTAGAGATTCATCGATGGAGAGGGGTGATTTAGCAATTGCTTTCCTAATAAACTTTCGTCCAGCATGCGATAGAACTTGTGTGTTTGGGCTTGCACTTCCTCCTCTAACTGGTGATGGCAATGGTGGCTTCTGAAACATCCTTGATCTCTTCCTAATCTTTCTCGCAGCTTCTCTTGACAAAGAATGCGCCTTTACATCCCTGGATGGTGGGAGGGGTATCCGAAACTGTGGACCATCCCCACTACCACCAATATCAATGGGAGTCTCCTCTTGCTCTAGCCTCAATGGTGTCCCCTCAATTTCACCCCATGTGATAAATGGTGACTCATCAACCCCTGGTGCAGGGGACGGTGTTTTCACAAAACTATATCCATTAGCTGCCTTCTTCCCAGACTCAATGTAATACAGATTAGGCGTCTTCTTCAAGTCTTCCAAATCGTATTTCTTCATCTTATCAATATCTCTTCTAAAAAATGGAAGTGGAGTGGCACCAACAACAGGTGCATAAAGAACAGCAGCATCTTCATCATCCTTGGGTGCATCTGAATCCAGTGCTTTTATATGGAAACGTGTATTTGGTCGGTTAATCTCCTTCGTCAAAGCCTTGAGCCTGAGGGCTTTATCCTCTTCAGTTAGGGGAGCCTCCCCTCTATCAGCAGGATAATACATCAACAGGTTCTTTGGCGTGTATTTCCAACCCTCCAATGTATGCACAGGCTGATCTGATGTCCCATAACCATCAGTAACACATTTTTCCCGATTAGCTGCTACATTATCAATCAAATTATTTCTGGAATTCACATCAGATTGGCCGGATTCCAATAAATAACCATACTTTTCCTTCCCTTTTCTATTAACTTTCTCAATGATTCGTGCGAAACTCTCGTTATCCTCACTTGTGTACCTCCTGAAAAATTCATCCAGCGATAATGAAGAATCAATTTGCTCTTCTCCATCACCAGAACTATCAATCTGTCCACCACTCACGATTTTCTCTGTGTGTTCATTAAAAGACGGTGTAACAGAGGTATTCCGTAAGAAAGACAAACCAGGGGTCAAAGACGCGTCGCGGAATGAAGAACCTTCTGCAGCGACTCCACCTTTTAACAGACGGCGCCTTTCAAGAATCTTTAACTGCGCCTCGCGAATAAGAACGGGATCATGGGTTCGAACCGCCTGTAACCAATCCAGTCGATCCCGCAGTTTGGAAATATCAGGGAAGAAGTCTCGCTCAATGATCTTCTCTATGGCGGCGACATAGCTATCCTCATCAAGAACCGCAGATTTCCGGCGGCGCTTTGAGGTGGTTAAATCGGGACCTGAACCCAAAGCAACAGAAATATTAGTGGAAGGGTATTTTTCGGGTGAAAGGGATGGGGCCGGCGAAGGTGTAGATAGTTGGCGAGGGGAGTGGCCGGGAG
Source organism: Utricularia reniformis (assembly GCA_009725065.1). NCBI lineage: Eukaryota > Viridiplantae > Streptophyta > Magnoliopsida > Lamiales > Lentibulariaceae > Utricularia > Utricularia reniformis. Next base: position 37,352 of record RWGZ01001609.1, read on the forward strand.
ATGACAACATAATAATCCGGTTACAGAAACGCGCTGAGAATAAGAAGAAAAGATTAGGGCTCTCACAAATTGGGAAATTGTAGTTCGCGAGGCCGATAGATAACTTTATAATATAATATTACACTAAAAGACCTCTAGTTTTGAAAATTGTACTTCTGGGACAGAAGTTTGAGGAAATCAATAAATCAACGGTCAAAAAATATAGGTGATTAAATGAATCAATGATGCAGCCCAAATCCATCTACCTTGGCCCTGCTTAAATGATGATTTCAAATTTTGTCGAAATTTCCCTATTTCGGTCAAATTTCACTTTATATCAAAATAAAATTAAACTTTGGTGATGGATTTTTTAATTGAATTTATTTCTTAATTAAATTTTCAAAAATCTAAAGTGAGATACATTAATTTCCAAATCTAAAGACTTTAAAGATAATATTTAAATTGATTTTATATAAATNTATATAATACGGAGACTAATTTTGCCACTACGATCAAACTACATGGACCGGTTTTGTTCGATTTCATTTAGAGAACTAAATATGAAATTTGAAAACTGATTTTGCCAAATGTTCCAAAATAGGAAGACCGATTTTGCCAAATGTCCAAAATTCGAATACTGAAAATGCCAAAATAAACTTAAAGGACTAAATTTACCAAAATGATCAAATTACGATGACCAAAAACACCATTTTCTCTATGTTAAACTTTCGATATCTCAAAAATTTCAATGGTGCCATTGTTGATAGGTATTTAAATAAGATATCATACGTTATGAGTCTTAAACGAGTCGAGTCCGGTCAAATAAAGCTTATTTGTTTTGAGGAAAAAATATGAAATAAGTAGATTTTTTAACATTAGTTTGTCGATTTTAAAACGGTATATATTTAGAATGAGTTAAAAATTTACTATTGATATATGTGTAAGTATATTAATTAGGCTTGTTGTAGTTGATGATTATATGATAATATTTACTTTTAATTCAATGTTATGGCAATCCGATGAAATATTTATATATGGGATACCAAATTGGTATATGATATAAAATAATTTTTTATTTTTTATTCAATTTTATTAATAGTGTGAAGATGATAACACTATATTATACATATATCTATATTACAAATTGTAAATATTATATTTTGGTGTTTTGAAATGGGATTATCATTGAAAGTAACATACCAAATGTAAAGATTCGTTTTTTATTTCCACAATATCGTTCTGTTTGAACTAGCCTAACCCTTATGGTTCGTACCTAATCCTCTCGACTTTGCTTTTTCTATTGTTAAAAATGATGATCATATCTAACTTTCTGCTTCCACTGATTCACTTGTTACTTTATTTAGGTAAATGTCTTGTACAAATCTTGGATAACAAGATTTTTGCGATAAAATTTTTTCCCTGATAAAATGACAAGGAACTCATAACGAAAGCAAAATTAAACATTCTTACTCTAAAGAATATGTGATTATCTATTGAGAAATTTATATTATGATAATTAAGTGGGAGTAATTGGAATTAACATAAATTAAAGAGAACAATGTGATAAGTCACATTTTATTGTATTATTCTTTAATACAATTATGACAATACATTAATATGATATCTTAAGTAGTTAAATAGGAACTGGTATAGGGTTATAATTGTAAATTTAATTGAAGTTAGAATCTCATGCGGCGTGGGTATAATGGTAATTTGATATAACCAGTTTCTTTCCCGCAAGAAACGAGCTACTCTGTTATATTCTGCTGCAAGCTTCGTCTCCATCCATTTCATTACAAGAATCTCTCTCTTCTTTTTCCACGCTAAAATTCGTCTTCTCTCTGTTTCTGTACTTTTTCCCTTCTTCAGACTGTGAGTCTGAGCTATACTGAAGAGTGTTACATTTACCGAATCACCCTCACTTCAACGCCAAACCATGAAATTTTCTTATCTAGTGTAAACTTTTCTGTGTAATCTATGGAAAACAACAAGGTTTACAATTGCTCTGACGTGGAAAGGATTTCTTGCTCATCTGGAGTGCTTGATCCTCTCTGGGTCTCTTCTTTGAATGGTAATTTTCATACTTTATTGTTGATATATTGGGTTAATTATGGTTTTGCTTCGAGAATGTAGAAGAAGGTAAAATGGAGAATTCCGGTGAGGACTACGACGGTTGTTTCAACCCACCAGAGAAGAAACGGCGGTTGAAACCTGAGCAAGTTGAGTTTCTTGAGAAAAGCTTTGAGATTGAGAATAAGCTTGAACCAGAAAGAAAAACTCAGCTTGCTTTAGAAGTGGGTTTACAGCCAAGGCAAGTAGCAATCTGGTTTCAAAACAGACGTGCAAGATACAAAACAAAGCATCTTGAGAAGGAATACATTTCACTGAAAGCAAGCTATGAAAAACTAAAAGCTGATTACACTCATCTTTTCAAGGAGAATGAAGAAATAAGAAACGAGGTATAAAGTCTCGCTTCTTTTTCTTTTGTCGTATTGTCGTTTTGTTTGAGTTTTTAATATTATAGTTGTGTCTCGTTCTGGATCATACAGATAAAGATTCTTTCAGAGAAGATGGGTTTAAGTTTAAGAGAAAAGGGGAAGATGAATTCTGATCAAATTTCCCCGCCGGAGAAGAGTGGCGCCGCCGCGAGCTCAGCAAGAAGCGACGTTTTGGATTCAGACAGTCCATCTCCACATTGTAATGATTCTGATGAAGAGGATGACGACAGCAGATGTAAAAGTTTGCTTCTTGAGTTTGAATTAAACGATGATCTCCAGCCAAATTGTTGTAATCTTGGATTCCCAGTTCAGAATCAAGGCACATGGTTCTGGCACTACTGAGTTTGTCTGATTTTCATTTTGCAAATGTAGAAATAAATGAATATCTATGTAGAAAATTGAAAATCACTGTCTTTTATTATTATTTAAAAAGATGATAAATAACTCGTAGGGATAAATAATATATTCTGAATTTTTAAAATATGTTATGTCATTTGATTTTTTTAAAAAAAATATTATTTGGGTGTTCTATTAGGGAATAAATAAGTGGTATTCATATTAGCGAATAACGAATTTAAATTTGTTCATTTTTAATAACAAATGTTTTTATTTGAGTGATATATGCATTTTATTATATTAAATACTATTTTTATATTGATTTTCTCAAATACGCTTCATCGGAATTTTTATCGAATAATTGTATCATTGTCGAACGCTAGTGAAATTAATTTAAATTATTTGTTGATAATTATCATTTTAACATATTTTCACTAATTATAATTTGTATTAACAAAACTAGGGCAATCCAATATGTCTCCATTTATAATATAATTCAATTTATCTAGTATGTGTTCTAAAACATTATATAATTCTCGTGAATTTATAAATAAATTTGTTTTATTCAATTTTTTAAAATTGAGGTATCCTAGATTTAATGAAGTGTTGTGAGATATAATGATAATGAATTAATAAATATAATTAGTAAAATGATTATTATAAAATTATAATTATATTATAATTACTAGAAGTAAAGATAAATGAGTCATTTTTTAAATCTCAATGATGCCCTACTCAATTTTGTAACACTTATCAAATTGTGATTTTAAGCGATCGGCGTACCACAATTTTCTTGTATGTTTTTTGCATTAAAAATATTAAGATTTGACGATCTTACCTCAATTTATATTTATTTTAATCAGTAAACCAAACAAAAATTTATTTCATTATACATCATAGCATTTTATCTTTATAGTACAGAACAAACTCATTATATTGTAGTCTAGTCTAATGTGAAAGTGAAAAGGAATCAACCCTACCATACGAAGAAAAATAAAAAGGCACATCATCTCCACGAAAGTCAAGTTTTAAGCGTAAATTTTCTACACTTTCTTCAAATTATTTAATTGTGTTATTAAAGACACGTTACTTTTGAATATTAATTTCATATAGATTATATATTACTAAAATTTAAAATAAATTATATATTTTAACATGAAATTAAATTGATGAAGGCGATTGGTTTATTCAGGTAGTCATAACATAATTGGGTTGTTTGGTTTCATGGTGGCCGACCGCACCGTGATTTTATTTAAACTACCAAACAGTTGGGTCAATTGTGGTAATCGCACCGGAGTTTTTGGTGGTCATGTGGCCATGACTTGATACGTATGACCAACCCACCGTGATTTCGTAAATTCCAAAATTGTCATTCAAAGTTCAATTAATTACTTTAAAACCAAACACTAACTCTAATCAATTTAATTCTTATTTCACAAATTTTACACAATTTTTACCAAGTTGTGATTCTTCATTTTTAGGTTTCTTTTTGCAAGGTATGTATTCGATTGTATGGATTTCTTTTCGGTTTTTTTTCAGTTTTTTTCTTTTGGATTCTTCTTCCGATTGTTTATATTGGTTGAAACATTCAGAGTTGGATTGTTTTTTATTTCTCCGGATTTGATATGCCGCTTTTAAAAATATTTTGACTTGTTTTTGTATTTGTACCGTATGAATATGCTGTTAGAGTTGTTACTGAAAGTGTATTTTGGCGGACAGTAGAACAAATGGACAATTTAGACAGTAACACCCAAAAAATTAAAAATGTAGCAACTTGGGATAGACGATTAACATAGACATTTGTTCGATTATGTGCTGCTGATATTATTAAATGAAATATACATTTTATTAAAATCACGGTATGATCACCATAGTTTTTTCAAACAGTTTTCTAAATCTCGATCATAATTATCACGGTTATCTCAACGCACGGTACGATCACCGTACTTCACTGTGATTTTGAAAAACTAAGCCAAACAATCTCAATATTGTTTTGGATAAAACTAAGAAAATTAACATAAAATTGACATATGAAAACGACAAGAATGCTAAATTAATCAATCCTGACAACTTTTGCCTTCAACTAATCCACCCATTCGTCAACACCTTAATCAATTAAAATATTAAATAAATGCATGTACAAAATTATATAGTACACATAATAATTAATTCAATTTAAAATTATTGATTGTTCTCAATTTTATAAAATACGTTATGCACATTATCACGGCATTTATTATATGTTCCATGAAAATTATAATTTTTAGACTATGATAAATTAATAAATGTTTTCAAAATCGAAAGCGATATATACTGGTATATTAAATTTGTACTATAATAATAATAAATCATATAATACACATTCACATACTTTTTTTAAATAATGATTTAATCAATAAATTTTCCAAACTATGTATTTTCTTACAAAGCTAACAAAATAGATCTGATCAGAATCGATGTAAGTTCATACTGCCGATATTTATAATGAGTTTGTTTGATATAGCTTTTTAAAATTGTGGTGTGATGAGATTTGGTGATCGTGATTTTTTAAATATATTTGGTTAAATTATGATATCATGATCGTGATTTAGATAGAAGACTAGTATGCCCTTTTATGTTTAATAATGAAAACAAATAAATTATATATAATTGTAAAATGATGGATAATAAAGTAATTTCCGAAATCGCGATGTAGATATAACTGGTTTTAGCAGCGATCATATCAAATCGTGATTTTTTAACGATAATAACATCGCAATTATCTTTTTGTTTTGTACGCCTTAATAAAATCACGATCTGATGATCTCACCCCACCAGACCGCTATTCTTATCGGGATACTAAACAAAGTCAATATATATGAGCCAAAATAGAATGATCAGAGTTTTGGGTATATCAAAGATTTAAAATTGCAAGTAATTCATAAAATTAATTCATATTGAACATTCATTTTCACAAACTGGGCCCGAGATGAGTATGGAGGAAGGTATGGGCCGTTAATGGGCCATATGTGGATTAAAAGAATTAGCCCTTAGGTTTGAAACACTTCGCAGATAACGACGGGGGATCGGGATTGGGTTTGCGATTGCTGTGTAGAAAGATTGTGGTTTGTTCGGCGACTGACACTACTTTTTTATAATTGTTTAATGAGAATATAGAGGTGGAATTCATTGTTTTCTGGTGGGAAGTTGTGCAATTTATGGACTTTGGATGTGCTAGGGTTGACAGTGATCCAGGCGTTGGACCCAAGCAAGGGATGGGTTATCCATTCGCAAGTTGCTTTTTTAGTGGGTGAAGAAATAAGTGTTCTTGACGAGGACTGGAGACTTGAATTTTGAATGCTTCGACTGAGCTTTGTAGTGTTTGATTAGATTTGGTTGGAAATTGGTTGCCTATTGGATCCTCTCATGTGTTTTTAACCTAATAAATACGAAGAATCTATAGATTGTGTTGCGTCTTCGTTTTATGTTGGAGAAGCATGTTTAAACGAAAGAAAAATAAATGGAGGAGAATTCATCAGTAGAATTACTGAAAGTTTCAGAGGAATCAAATGAAAAAGCACGCGATGAGCAACAAATATGGAGCTGGGGCGCCGGAACTGAAGGGCAATTAGCAACGGGGAAGCTTCAAGATGAACACACCCCACAACTCCTCCTCTCACTCCGCAGCTTTCGGCCGATCATTTCTGTCTCCTGTGGTGGTGCTCATATGATCGCTCTCTGCCTAGGTCCATTTTCTGATTTCAAGTAACAAATTCTAAAGTTCTTGAATGGTTTTTTGTTCTTATATTGCAGATGGAAGAGTTTTAACCTGGGGAAGAGGTAATTCCGGTCAACTTGGACATGGAGAAATGGTTAATAATTTAAATCCAAAGATTGTTAAGGCATTAGAAGGATTTATAATCGTTCATGTTTCTGCTGGATGGAATCATTCTGGATATGTTTCAGGTTACTTAGCTTTTATACTTTACATTTTACAATACGATCTTCTGCTTTGCAATCAAATTTGTTGGTTCTCTTTCAGAGAACGGTGTCATTTTTACATGCGGAGATGGCTCATTTGGTAAGCTTGGCCATGGCAATCACAACTCACAATGTATTCCTCTTAAAGTTTCATACTTCAATTCATTTCATGTCAAGAAATCAGCTTGTGGAATGCGTCATACTTTAGTTTTACTAGGAGGTAACTTTCATTGAACCATCATCTCTACAAATGAAATCCCATAAAAACTTTATATTACAGGAGATGTAGAAAACCAGGTTTACGCATTTGGAGCCGGAAAGCGTGGTCAGCTTGGTATTTGTAATAACAAAGTTGAATCAACTAGTGTTCCTCAGATGACAAAAGGGTTAAAAAATCACAAAATTTGCAACATTTTTGCAAATGGTGATCACAGCGCGACTCTGTCTGGTAATTTGTATGAGATTCAGAGGGTTTGTTAATGAATTACTGATTCTGGTATATTTTATTTTCTGCATGGAAATGGTAGATGATGGAAGGGTTTATATTTGGGGTAGAGGATTTGATTCTTCTTCTGCTTCTGATGAATATATTCCTCGAGGTTTAGATATATTTTCTTCGTTTCGGGATGTTGCTCTTGGATGGAATCATGCATTACTGCTTTCAGGTTTGTGTTTCTTCTATTCAAATCATTCAACTTAAGCTTGAATATGTGGTGTCTCCGGAAATTCATGATTCAATAGGATCAGAGATTGTACCTGTAGCTTAGTGTATCATTAGAGAAGTGAATTATATTGAAAATGCTAAGTTAAAGTATGATATCATATACGATCGGATATTTAACTTTTTAGTACTCATCAAGTCAAACTACCTTGGGTATGATTTATAGTTCCTTCAATAGGTTCGTTAGTGGTCGATTTATTTTTGTAGTCTAAGCTAATGCACTTTTTTACTATATTTTTTTTGTTTAAACTGGTGTAGACTTGCCTGAACCCACCATCGAGTTACGATATACGATATGTGTAGAAATTCAGAATTCAATGAATCTAGAGAGTATGCATGCATGTAGTTTAATATATAAGGTGACTGAATAATTATTTGTAGCATCACAACTCTTATCAACTTGAATCATTATGTTTCCAAACTACGTTGAATTGGTCTTAATCTAGTCTAGACTTAATTCAGTAGCTCGGTAGTGCTAGGCTCATATATCGATATATTCTAGTTATCTAAGTTTGATGTACTTTTCTATTGTAGTTTTTTTCTATCTAAACTAGTACATAACAACCAAATTCATCCGCATGCTCTAATACTATGTTGAAATTCAAGATTTAATGTATCGTAAGAGTGTTCGTATAACTACTAATTATAAAACTAGAAGTGTTGTTAGGGGTGTTTATTCGGTAAATACCGAACCGAACTTCAATTACCGAATACCGAATAAGTCAAAAAATTAGATACCGAATACCGAACCGAATTTTGTTGGTTCCATAAATATCGAATTTTTTGAAATTTAATCAAATTAAATAAAAAATTAATCATAATAATATATTTAATCATATAATTAAATACAAAAATATTAATTTTAAATTAAACAAAAGGTTAAATTTGGTAATTTATCGAAATGGTCGAAATTTAAAACCGAATTTCATAATTCGGTATCGATTCGTTAAAATAAATTCGGTAAACGGTTCGGTATTTACTGGCGAACACCCCTAGTTGTGGTAATATTATACTTTTTAACAGTCTCCAACTCCATTACAATGCAGAAGAAAGAAAACTTATAATGCTGGGTGGAAATCGTCATGGAGTTCTTGGAAATCCTCAGAAAACAGGTTTGATCAACTTCAACTATATCTTCTCAAACAACTGTTTTTAATCATTACATTTTCTAGTAGAATCAGAGAAACGAGATCTGCGATTAGTTCCAGTTCCATTAGAGACGATGGTCCAGCAGATCGCCGCCGGCGCCGAACACTCTGTAATTGTAACAGGCATGGAAATCTCTCAAATTTCTTCATTTTAGATGGATCATCAATCAGTATACTAAACTTTCTTTGTCGATTTCGTGGCAGACGACGGATCTGTGTTGACATGGGGATGGGGAGAACATGGACAACTTGGTTTAGGAAATTCCGATGACCAAACTTTTCCTCAGGTATTAAGATTTGCCGAATGCAAGGGAATTTGTGATTCCAGAGTTTATTGTGGCAGCGGATATTCCTTCTTGTTGCGGACCAAGAAGGAATAACTGAATCTACCTGACGGCGAAGAATGGCCTGTGCGGTTACGGTAGCGCCACCGTGGGATTTCTCACGCGCAGCGATTGATCTCTTCTGTGTTTAAAATCTATTTACATTTTACAGATAATTTAAAATAAATAAATAATGATCAAATATATCTATGTTTATTATTTAAATTTTATGAGAAATATTAAAAATGACTTTTTTCATTTCAAATGGTGTGGATGATATATAGCATTTTCATTTTCTCTTTCTTATATTATGTATTATATAAAAAATTTGTAATTTATATTAACAGTGTTATTGTTGTGGTTTGAAAACCGGGGGTATCAACAGTCGACCGATTCGTTGCAAGACGAACTCGATTGTTATTTATTTAAGTGTGGAGAAGGTTGATGATTCTAAGGCAAAGAAGGTAAACATGTTTTTAGAGTGAAAAACCTCGGAATCGAGGAAAAAACCACTTAGCTAAGGGCTAAAAGAAATGCCCTCAGCCTGTTCACTAATCAAATTAGCCATTGTACAATACATGTTATGATAAACAATAAGGAGAGAGAAGACAATCGAAAATAAATCGAGAGTTCTATGCTGAGCTTAAGCTTCCAGGAGAAAACCAGATCGAAATCCGAGAGTGAATCCCTTTTCTCATTCCCTCTGTGTCCTTTTTATACTGCCACTGTACCATGTACAGTAGGATGTCCTTTTGCGCCTGTCCTTTGCTACTAGGTCGGCTAACGTCAGGTGAAACAGCTGCCGGAAATAGCCCTGTAGCTGCATGGCGCCGGTCCTTTTGGCGCTGCCAGCCGGTTACTCTTTGGCTTCTAGCGGCTTACACCTATTGCCAAGCCACGCTACTGACCAGTCTGTCGCGGGTTTTTGTCGCGTATGACGCATGAGGATGGCCCGAAGTAGCGCCTGCAAAAAACGGACCGATCGGTCTGGGCGTATGTGGGGAGCTGGGCCCCACGGCTCGGGACCGATCGCTAACTGTGACCGATCGGGTCAAGCGATNGCCTATTGGATCCTCTCATCTGTTTTTAACCTAATAAATACGAAGAATCTATAGATTGTGTTGCGTCTTCGTTTTATGTTGGAGAAGCATGTTTAAACGAAAGAAAAATAAATGGAGGAGAATTCATCAGTAGAATTACTGAAAGTTTCAGAGGAATCAAATGAAAAAGCACGCGATGAGCAACAAATATGGAGCTGGGGCGCCGGAACTGAAGGGCAATTAGCAACGGGGAAGCTTCAAGATGAACACACCCCACAACTCCTCCCCTCACTCCGCAGCTTTCGGCCGATCATTTCTGTCTCCTGTGGTGGTGCTCATATGATCGCTCTCTGCCTAGGTCCATTTTCTGATTCAAGTAACAAATTCTAAAGTTCTTGAATGGTTTTTTGTTCTTATATTGCAGATGGAAGAGTTTTAACCTGGGGAAGAGGTAATTCCGGCCAACTTGGACATGGAAAAATGGTTAATAATTTAAATCCAAAGATTGTTAAGGCATTAGAAGGATTTATAATCGTTCATGTTTCTGCTGGATGGAATCATTCTGGATTTGTTTCAGGTTACTTAGCCTTTGTACTTTACAATACGATCTTCTGTTTTGCAATCATATTTGCTGGTCCTCTTTCAGAGAACGGTGCCATTTTTACATGCGGAGATGGCTCATTTGGTAAGCTTGGCCATGGCAATCACAACTCACAATGTATTCCTCTTAAAGTTTCATACTTCAATTCATTTCATGTCAAGAAATCAGCTTGTGGAATGCGTCATACTTTAGTTTTACTAGGAGGTAACTTTCATTGAACCATCATCTCTACAAATGAAATCCCATAAAAACTTTATATTACAGGAGATGTAGAAAACCAGGTTTACGCATTTGGAGCCGGAAAGCGTGGTCAGCTTGGTATTTGTAATAACAAAGTTGAATCAACTAGTGTTCCTCAGATGACAAAAGGGTTGAAAAATCACAAAATTTGCAACATTTTTGCAAATGGTGATCACAGCGCGGCTCTGTCTGGTAATTTGTATGAGATTCAGAGGGTTTGTTAATGAATTACTGATTCTGGTATATTTTATTTTCTGCATGGAAATGGAAGATGATGGAAGGGTTTATATTTGGGGTAGAGGATTTGGTTCTTCTTCTGCTTCTGATGAATATATTCCTCGAGGTTTAGATATATTTTCTTCGTTTCGGGATGTTGCTCTTGGATGGAATCATGCATTACTGCTTTCAGGTTTGTGTTTCTTCTATTCAAATCATGCAACTTAAGCTTGAACATGTGGTGTCTCTAGAAATTCATGATTCAATAGGATCAGAGATTGTACGTGTAGCTTAGTGTATCATTAGAGAAGTGAATTATATTGAAAATGTTAGGTTAAAGTATGATATCATATACGATCGGATATTTAACTTTTTAGTACTCATCAAGTCAAACTACCTTGGGTATGATTTATAGTTCCTTCAATAGGTTCGTTAGTGGTCGATTTATTTTTGTAGTCTAAGCTAATGCACTTTTTTACTATATTTTTTTTGTTTAAACTGGTGTAGACTTGCCTGAACCCACCATCGAGTTATGATATACGATATGTGTAGAAATTCAGAATTCAATGAATCTAGAGAGTATGCATGCATGTAGTTTAATATATAAGGTGACTGAATAATTATTTGTAGCATCACAACTCTTATAAACTTGAATCATTATGTTTCCAAACTACGTTGAATTGGTCTTAATCTAGTCTAGACTTAATTCAGTAGCTCGGTAGTGCTAGGCTCATATATCGATATATTCTAGTTATCTAAGTTTGATGTACTTTTCTATCGTAGTTTTTTTCTATCTAAACTAGTACATAACAACCAAATTCACCCGCCTGATGTAATACTATGTTGAAATTCAAGATTTAATGTATCGTAAGAGTGTCCGTACAACTAGGAATTATAAAACTAGAATTGTGGTTATGGGTGTTCATTCGGTAAATATCGAACCGAATTTCAATTACCGAATATCAAATAAGTCAAAAAATTAGATACCGAATACCAAATCGAATTTTGTTGGTTCGATAAATACCGAATTGTTTTAGTTTGGTTTTGGTATTTATCGAAATACCGAATTTTTGAAATTTAATCAAATTAAATAAAAAATTAATCATAATAATATATTTAATTATATAATTAAATATAAAAATATTAATTTTAAATTAAACAAAATGTTAAATTTGATAATTTACCAAATAGGTGGAAATTTAAAACTGAATTTCATAATTTAGTATCGTTTCGTTAAAAAAAAACTTATGATGCATTGGTGTTACATTGGATATTATACTTTTTAACAGTCTCGAACTCCGTTACAATGCAGAAGAAAGAAAACTTATAATGCTGGGTGGAAATCGTCATGGATTTCTTGGAAATCCTCAGAAAACAGGTTTGATCAACTTCAGCTATATCTTCTCAAACTACTTTGCTTATAATCATTACATTTTCTAGTAGAATCAGAGAAACCAGGTCTGCGATTAGTTCCAGTTCCATTAGAGACGATGGTCGAGCAGATCGCAGCCGGCGCCGAACACTCTGTAATTGTAACAGGCACTGAAATCTTTCAAATTTCTTCATTTTAGATGGATCATCAATCAGTATACTAAACTTTCTTTGTCGATTTCGTGGCAGACGACGGATCTGTGTTGACATGGGGATGGGGAGAACATGGACAACTTGGTTTAGGAAATTCCGATGACCAAACTTTTCCTCAGGTATTAAGATTTGCCGAATGCAAGGGAATTTGTGATTCCAGAGTTTATTGTGGCAGCGGATATTCCTTCTTGTTGCGGACCAAGAAGGAATAACTGAATCTACCTGACGGCGAAGAATGGCCTGTGCGGTTACGGTAGCGCCACCGTGGGATTTCTCACGCGCCGCGATTGATCTCTTCTGTGTTTAAGATCTATTCACATTTACAGATAATTTAAAATAAATAAATAATGATCAGATATATCTATGTTTATTATTTAAATTTTATGAGAAATATTAAAAATGACTTTTTTTCATTTCAAATGGTGTGGATGATATATAGCATTTTCATTTTCTCTTTCTTATATTATGTATTATATACAAAATTTGTAATTTATATTAACAGTGTTATAAATAGAGAAATATTTTATTTGCAATACACAAAATTGTGACACCCAGAGTATAAAGTAACAAAATCGATCACTATATTTTGTGTATTACATAATTAATTAATAAAGTTTTTAATTTTACCAATTGAAATCCTTGGTCATAATCAAATTTTATAATTTTGCTACTTTGGGATCTTATTTACCAAATGTTGCAAACTTGTATTATTAAGTTTGTCAAATCTTAAAATATTGGGACTACATTTGGATCGTGACGGGAAAGAAGATAAATAAGTGAGGTAGAAATAGTGGAAGAGTTAGACGGAAGAATGCCGAAGGGGGAGGCAGCAGGGAGAAGGAGAAGAACCATGAGAAAGTATTGGGAGATGATAGAAGGGAGAGAATCTCGGTAGATATAAACTAGAAATGATATTATGATTCGATAATTTGATCCTAATATAACATGGATTATATATTCGTATTAATTGGGCTAAGCCCATACAATAATAGAACCAAATTAAAGCCCAATAACGTTACGTAGACGATATCGAATCGTGACATTGTAACGTTTCTAAGTCGCCTGAGTATGGAGAGAGTACGATGGATTATGGGCTTATATCTCCTTATTTATCTACTGAATCATATTTAGTTGTTGGGCTTTATTCGTTGTATTTTTAGTATAAAACTCATGTGTATTTTGATTACGGATCTATCTATCGAATATGAAGTTTTTCATCTATCTATCTCCTCTTCATCCTTCCCTTTCTCCTTCTTATTCCGCTGCAAATCTCCCTTCTAATTCTCGTTGTCCTCCCTAAATCAAGGATTGCGATTCAAGAACGTGACAACATACTATATAAATTATGTTACTCAAATTTATCAAAACTATGAAAATATAAATAATAAATAATATCATTTTCTCGCTTTTTTATTTGATGACAATATTCTTATGATATATATATACATAATATATTAACTATTCAATTTTTGGATAAATTCGTTCACAAAAAGCAATTAAAGAAAAATAGAGTTCATGTAAAAAAGCATATGCTTTTTGAAACCGCATATATAGCCTAGTTCTTACAAAACTTCAACTAAAAGGGAATGGATTTATTCTTGTCCGTTCCTGAAAGAGTATCAATTTAGTGGAGAAATAAAGAAAGACAAACACACATTGTGTAATCTAACGGTTGTGGATGCTTTTCTGTATCACATTAAGTTGAAGTTGTTGGGGAGGCGTTTACTTTCAGATTTGACACAAAAATGGATAATAAAAAGTCAAGCTTTTGACTGACGTGTGTGAACGTGAATCCTTCAATCGCCGGCCGGCCGGCCCACCAACCAGACGACCTATTCAACAAAGCTCTGGCTCGTTGTTGAGGTCCCCAACTCCTAATTTCCATCTTTTTTTATTGCCCCTTTCATATGTATGTTTCAATCATTACCCTATTGTCAAACGATAGTCAGCAATTTCAACTCCTTGAAGTTGAACTGTATATATTTACAGATCAGTTGCAGTTTTGAAGAAGGTGAAGTGAAAGAATGGAAGAACGAACCAGACATGTCGTTTTTCTCTTCTTAATGCTCTTGTTCCCACTTTGTTCTTCACTTCCCTTGTGTAATGACTTGAGTAAGCTGGCTTTTTTGTGCTGATTCTTCCCAGTTCTCCATGTTTGTGTATTTGATTTGTTCATGGAATTTGCAGGAGCTCCAAGTAGAATTAATGGTCGTCTGGGCTTTTGTCGGTATACTGGAAATGTTTGCTGTAGCTTGTCGGAAGATCTGGACCTTGAGAGACTGTTTCAGTCTATGAACATTTCTCATTCTTCTTGTGCTGCTGCTGTTAAATCAGTTCTCTGTGCTGTGAGTTATTTGAATTCTCATCTTCTTTCAGTTCTTCTGAATCTGAATCTTTTGTTTCTCCTCAGCGTTGTGACCCATTTGCTGCGAAATTATTCAATGCTGAATCAGACCTCAGGCCTTTACCTTTTCTCTGTAACTCCACAACTGGGAATTCAAACGGAAGCTTCTGCTTAACGGTATGGGATTCTTGCAGAGACGTACCGATACTGAATTCTCCATTCGCGCCGGCGTTACAAACTCGAGCTCGAATCTCACAGAACTTAACGGCGTCAAGATTAACGGACTTCTGGCAATCAAGATCCGATTTCTGTACCGCTTTTGGCCAAAACCTAGATTCAAATTCAACTTGCTTCAATGGCGAACCAGTTACCCTCAACGAAACGAACACAGTTTCTCCACCAAGAGGCTTATGTCTTGAGAAAATCAGTAATGGATCTTACGTCACTATGGCTCCTCATCCAGATGGATCAAACAGAGCATTCTTCTCCAATTTAGCTGGGCAAGTTTTTCTCGCTGAAATACCCGATCAAGATTCAGGAGGATTACTGGGTTTAGATGAATCCAACCTGTTCGTTGATTTGTCTGAACAAGTTTATCTCGACACAACATTTGGAATGACAGGAATGGCGTTCCATCCAAATTTCGCTACAAATGGACGCTTCTTTGCTTCGTTTAACTGCGACAGAAACAAATCCCCGAATTGCAGAGGAACTTGCGCCTGTAATTCAGATGTTAATTGTGATCCTTCAGAGCTAGCTTCATCTGGAGAACAGCCTTGTAGATACCACACTGTTGTAGCTGAGTATACTGCAAATGGATCTTCAACAAATCCATCAACGGTAAACAAATCAAATTCTTCAATCACAACTAAACCCTAAACTTGAATTCTTTCACTTAATCCAGGCAAGAACAGCAAGTCCAAGAGAAATACGAAGGATTTTCACATTGGGTTTACCTTTTACAGCGAACCACGGTGGTCAAATTCTCTTTGGTCCAGATGGGTATCTGTATTTCATGATGGGAGATGGAGGTGGCAATGGAGATCCATATAATTTTGCACAGAACAAAAGATCCTTACTTGGGAAGATCATGAGAATCGATATAGACAATATTCCCAGTAAGCAATCATCATCATAAATCTCTACCATTCATCTTCCTTGATGCTTCTCTGTGTTTTTCTTAAGGTGGAGATGAATTACTGAGGCTAGGGAGATGGGGAAACTACTCTGTTCCTGCAGATAACCCTTATTCAATAGACAATGAAATGGAACAAGAAATCTGGGCTTACGGCTTCAGAAATCCATGGCGATGCAGCTTTGATTCAGAAAGACCTTCTTATTTCTTCTGTGGTGACATTGGTCAGGATCAATACGAAGAAGTTGATCTCATTTACAAAGGAGGAAACTATGGATGGCGTGCATTTGAAGGCCCTCTTGCTTTTCAGCCTCAAAACACAACAAATCTTCAGCCCACAGAGCTAATCTTCCCCATTGCAGGATACAGTCATTCAAACATAAACAAGCTCGGTTCCGCTGCCATAGTCGGGGGATACTTATATCGTTCAGAAGCTGATCCGTGTACCTACGGAAGGTAAACGAGTTAAGAAGCATTAGTTTGATGAATGCAATATAAATCTGTTATGTAAAATGCAGTTACTTGTATGGAGATTTGTACGCGAATCATATTTGGGCAGCAGAAGAAACACCAAGAGATAGTGGAAACTTTACTGCTACAGATATACCATTTACTTGTGGATCAAATTCACCTATACAATGTGACTTAGTTCTCAACAGTAGTCTTCCTGCATTTCAATTGATATTTTCATTCGGAGAAGATAACCGGAGAGATGCATATATGTTATCACAGAGTGGTGTTTATAGAGTTGTTCGTCCAAGTAGATGTGGTTATTCATGTTCAAGGGAAGTTTTGATTTCAAGTTCTCGTCCTCCTGTTACTACATCAGCTGGATACTCTGTTCATGGATCTTTTTGCCTTGTCGTGATTTCTATTTTTGCAGTGTTTTTCTTGTAATGACGTTGGTGATTTAATTATATCTTGTTCTTGTTCCTACAAAATTGACAAGGCAGAACTTGTAATGACACTGACAAAGCTAGAACATGTACAAAACATAACTAAATTATTTCATATTGCATCATCTCAATAAAATAGTTTAAAAATGACGCGTTTAACTCTTAAATTTGTAAAACTATTTATATATTTTAACCGTTTTGAAATTATATAAAAATACATAATTTATAAACCTTAGGAATAACTTATACACTATTTTAAATATTGAACAAAAAGTCCAAAATTAGGTTGTTTAGTTCATTTCTTATACCCTTGTCTTGTACCGATCGGTATACCAGACAAACTCATTGAATCGATATACATGATACGTTTCGGATATACCGAATATATAACGGATCTATACCAAGAATATTAAAATAAATTAAATTATAAAATATTCAAATTTTATTTTTTTAATATAAATCCAACCCAACCCATAAAAACCCAATCCGACCCGAAAATACACGTACCAGTCGGCATTTTGCCAAAATACCGACCAAAACTAGTACGCCTGAAATTTCCGGTATACCTGAAATTTAAAAGACTTATTTAAATACAACACAAATGCATATTAATAAAGTGGTATAAATACATAAAATTTATAATAGTGTAAAAAACATATTTTTGAATTTTGAAAATTATAAAATAATATTCAAATGGTTAATCACTCAACGTCTTTAAAATTTAAAATAATACAAAAATTAGCATCAATTAATATTTTATATATATCATTCATAAAATAACATTATATTCCACATCACTTTAAAAATTACAAAATAGCAAACAAATAATCATTAAAAATAAATAAAATTATAATAAAGTAATACTATATTAAATACATTATTTTTAAACTTTTAAAAAGATTTCACAATATTTTAAATGTAGGCCTAGTATATTAATTTTCTCGACATTATTATATATTAAATTGAAAACTACGTCGTTTAGATTATACCAGTTTTTGTCGTCTGCTTCGCTCCATAAGCTCTTCCGCATCGACAAATCGCTCCAGCAACTCAGTCTCCTTCAGAACCAGACAATCGTCATCTTTTCCAAACCAGTTATACCAATTCTTCGCCACAAAATCGTAAACAGATTCACGCAGAGGAGATGGAATCACCTTAAGTGCGTGTAATGTAGAGTAAGGAGGAGGCAGATAAGATAACACCTTCAAAGCAGCTGTGGAGAAGTTGAAACTGTGGAGTTAGACGATCTATATTGGGAGAATTGAAGTTATGAAAATACCGGAAGATCCTTGATGGTATAAACCAGGGCCTTCGGCAAACAAGAAGCGACGAAGAACCTCCTCTCGTTCTAGTCCACTGGCTTTCAAGTAGGGAACAGCAGCTTCTGATTGCAAACAACAGAACTTTATTTTCTTGTCTTTATCAGCTTTAATAATCCACTTTACCCCTGCAGATTAATAAGAGAAAACACTGGTTTCAGATGGAGCTTTGCAGCTAACCTGTATAAAAACAATCCATATAACCAATAAAAATACATAAAAATTTGGTGTTATGAATACCCTTTGTCGCTGGAGTCAAAGAGAAACATACAGGTATGACAGAGGTGGCAAACGCCGTCGTACACAACAACACGGCGTTGGAGCAAAGATGGCACCGTTGAAAACTGCAGTATTTCTGATTCGGTGGATTTATCAAGGGTCACCTGATCCACAACCGCGAATTTTAATAGTGATGACTTATGGATTGAGCTGCCACCATACCGAAGAAGAGAAGACGGGAATACTGAAATCCGATCTATCGATATAGCTCTCACCATCGTCAGCCCAGCCATCAACAACCTCACCATTCCAATTCCACTTTCAATTTCTCCTGCATACCAAGAAATTAAATTGATACTAAATTCCATTTTTAAGACAATTTGCATATACAAATTTAAGAAGCAATCTAAATCTCTAAAACCCCACTACCATTTCAAAGGTTAGCTAGTTGAAAGCAAGATAAGATTTTTCTAGTTTAAACCAAGAATATGTGGCGCACTCTATCTTATACCCCTGAAGCTTTTGGGGACAAGAGCTGGTTTTACTAGCCACAAGTTTGAATTTTGCAGCCGTTTAATCTTACTGAAAGGCAGTTCTTAAGCCAATCAACTCGGCCAGCTGCATCTACCTTTTCCCAAACATTGTATTAAACAAACATGCGACATTTCATTAACAAAGGTAAGAAAACTAGTAACACTGAACAATGATAACACTCACCAGATGTGTGTAGGCTTGCCTGAGAGCAAGTGAAACTCAATAAGTCAATTTTTTAACCACAATTGGCAGAGATGCTCTTCAAGCTATTGAATAAACACATTCTCCATTTTCATGTTTTAAAAATACATCAGTTTCCTTGCTCTCTTAATCTGGTAGAGTACAATTTTGTGATATAATCTTCACCCTTCCCATCATAAACACAAATCTTCCGTTTCGCTTCACTACCATAAACTCATAAAATGCAGGAAATCTGAAAAGGCCGAACACATAAATCCATAATCGTATAAAAGCAAGTATCTCCCTTAAAAATCAACATGCAATAGACTAGAAACTGTGAAGAATCGCGTGCCGTTACCTGCAGCCGAGCCAAACGCCCTAAACCCTCAATTGAAGAGACTGAGAATCCGCGGAACTATATGATTCTAGGTCTTTTCTAAGCCCATTACTGATGAAATATCAGCCCAATAAGAAATTGGCCTTCAATCCATTAGCAAAATTAGACAGCCCAAAATATATACTAAATGACCATTTAACCCTCATACTTTTCAATGGTATCTAATTATTTAGGTTATATTTAATATTTTAAATAAATATAATAATAATTGAACCCGTCGTGCCAATGTTAATTCAAAATTCAAACAATGGGTGCAGCAGGGTCAAAGATGTCAGAGAAGTGTATTGATCTATTTATTGAAAACGAAGACGACAGCTTGAAGATTAGACATTTCCGGTTATGTCCCTACATTTTATAAGGTACATTTTGGCTTGGCCTTTTTTCATAGATATTATTATTATTTCCCGCTTAAACTGCTGGCGGCAACGGTACATGCAAATTTTGAGTAAATCTAAAATTATTTTCCAAATTTATAAATATTTCACGAATATTTAGATTATTGACTTAAAATATAAGCATGATATAATTGCATATAATTATTCGAGGAATGATTGATCATTTGGTGAAAATAGATCGATTAATTGATTGACATGTGTTATGGGAGACGCTCGATAATTGCTATGAATTATTGATCGATAGAACAACATAACAATATGCTTGGTAAGTAAACCTCCATTTTTAAGTGTGATTTAAATAATATAAATAATTTTGCTAAATTATATTGACATCGTTTGAATTTTGTGTTCAATGAGTATATGACTTGTTAGAGTAAAAGATAATATCATTAAAGATACATGAGTTGTCCTCAATTATCTAAAATCATATCTACATCGTGATCTTAGGCAAAAATATTTTTTATTATTCGTTCGATCATTCCTTAATTTTTATTTGATTTTAGCTCAATTAATGATAATTATATCAGACACAGACAATACTATGTTTGGTTCACAATGTATATACTTACGTCTATGATATATTAAGTTATACATTGATTTCTAATCTTGGGACCACATATTATATGGATTAGAGCCATACTTCCATTTGTTGAACTCAACATTTAACAAATCATAGAAACAACTCAAAACACCATAAAATACTCGTGATGCATGTACAACAATCCCGATAAATTTTCTTACAATTAATATCACATCTTAAGCTATTCGAATAAACATTAAACATGAATTTTCCGGAAAATTAGTGGGTTTTTTTGGATTTTTTTTCGTGAGTTTTCTTTGAACATGAAATTTCCTTGTAAAAATCTATGTAATAAATTTTCTTCGCGTTTTGCAATTGTTTTTTTTATTTAAAGGCATTTTTCACTTGTAATACTATACACATTTGATCTATTTATACTTTCTATAACAATTTGGAATTTCAATATCTCAATGTGACAACAAGAAAAAAACAAGGGATAATAAGACACGTTTTTTTGTTATTGAAAAATGCTATAGCTCTTATTTATTTGATTAATAAATTAATGTTAAATATAATTAAGAATAGTGTTGGACATTTATGATTATTATTATTAATATATTGAATCCAGTTATTCTTGAGCCATATCTCTAGAGTTTTTTCGTCCAAATAATACAGGATAAAAACTCTTTTATTGTTTTAGTGCCGTCTGGGTATTGAGCTCATGGCCGCGTTCTAATAAAGTTGACGCATTTGATTTAGCCTGCGGCCACGTTTCGTGAACACCGGCGAAATTTTTTATTTTTCAAAATTTATGCAGATATAAAGAATGGAAACTCATGATCCGCTCCCTTCCACGATGAGATGAATACCAACTAAATCATTATAATTACGTGTTATAAATCAACATATTATACCTAATAACATTATTTTAACGATTATTATTTATGTAAAAATATAAAATAATTTTGATAATAATAATATTACAAATTTATATATATTTGATATTTTTTGGTATTAATAAGGACTTCGGGGCAGCAATGCAATGAACATAGGTTTGCATGCGATCAAAAGATCCTCTCGAATTCATGGTCTCGCCAATGGTTTTAAAAAACCGATCGATCGTCCAGTTCAACAGGGAATCGTTCATTATCCAAATTCGATCCTATTATTATTGGTTAATTCATAACGGATGTGGGGCGAGTAGTGGGCGGATAACAAAAGGATGAGGCGAGAGCGGGTAACGATTATTGGTATAATTGTGTAATATCCGCCGTGTTGAAATCCCCTTTGAACAAGATAAATATATTTAAAAATATATTTTTTTACAAAAAAAACTCTAAATAAATTCTTAAAAAATGTAATTAAGTAATATTAAAAAGTTTGATATATATTTAAAAAAATTTAAATATTTTTTTAATATAAATTCATAAAAACCGATTTTTTAACCGGTTTTGAGTTAAATAAACCTGTTAAACTATATTTTTAGGCCCTAAAACCGGTTTTTAAAATAATAGACAAACCGGTTTAAATCAGATCGGGATAATGAACAATTCCCGGTCGAATCGGTCGAACTGGCCGATCCGACTGGTTTTTTAAAACCATTGGCGAGACCATGAACTCGAGAGGACCTTTTGATCGCATGCAAGCCTATGTTCGTTGCATTGCTATCCCAAAATCCATATTAATACCAAAAAATATCAAATATATATAAATTTGTAATATTATTATTATCAAAATAATATTTAGAAGATAATTTTAAATCAAAATTATTTTATATTGTTATATAAATAATAATCGTTAAAATAATGTTATTAGATATAAAATGTTTATTTATAACGTATAATTATAATGGTTAAGTTGATATTTTCAGAAATTTTGATATTATTGATAGAATTTTCAGAACCCGAAAGCTGGTCATGTGTTCGATTCTTGATATTTTCAAAAAGTTTGAAAAATAAAAAATTTCGCCCACGTTCATGGAAGGTGGCCACAGTCTAAATTAAACGAGACCACCTTATTAGAACGCAACCGTGGACCCAATAAACGGACCGCACTTATCGAAATTATAGAGTCTGACAAAATGACGACAAGGAAGTGTGAATGAACGGGATTAAGGGAATGAATCCACACATTTAAAAGACTTGAACAAGTCAATATGTGATGGTATTTTCCCCCTTATAAACCTAATCAATCCCACTTCTTTTTTCCGATGTAGGACAAATTACAACACTCCCCCTCAAGTCCAACCATAAGGTTGCGACTTGAAATGAACCGAACTAACTCCGATATCATATCGAAATTATAGAGTCTAACCGAAATGACGATAGGGAAGTGTGAACGAACGGGATTA